>JAPMOQ010024920.1:2277159-2350385 GCA_026543055.1 Argiope trifasciata | reverse complement strand
TTACTTGCACTTACGGGATGGTTAGAGACATAGTAAAATTATGTAATGCATATAAATAAATAAATGAAGGTTTGCCTGTTGGTCTCTTATGCGCTGCCATACCGCTCATCTAATTGCGATGAAAGTTACTTATAAGCTGCGCTTATTTCTGTTGATGATGAGGAAAAATATTTCCAACCCTAAAATCTTGAATAATAAAGTTAAAAACATATAATTAATATTATTTACCCTTCTCCTTTATATATCACTCAATTTCAACGAATGTATTAATTTCCGATACGAAAATCTATATTATTCTTTCTATCATTCCTAATGAAATAAGACAGTTGTTTTAAATGTAAAACGATATTTCCAAAACTATTTCTTCTGCGGCAACAACGCGCCTGGTATCAGGTAGTATATTATAAAAACGGATTTTACTTATCACATTTGGTAATGGAAACCATTAGTAAACTAGTTTATAACAATGGTTTGGACAACAAAAGTGTTTTTCTTGATTTTTTTAGCAGATTTCCAGATCTAAGACCTTAACTATTGAAATCACACAACCAAAACATGAAGAAAGACTCACTTGGACGAAAAGATAAGAGGTTTGAAATAATTGATAATCATTCCTAAAATAACTGAGGAAACCTAAGGTATCCGACTACGTTCGAAGGAAAAACTTTAAAAAATTGGATTTTTTAGAAATTGTTTATAGTTTTTAGATGCATTGTCAATTATAAACACTATAAATAGAAAAACAATTATTCGAAAAAATGATATATTTTGATAATTATTAATGGGATAATTTGCAGTAAATTTTAATGAAATTTAACTGAAAAGTTTTACACTCTACACAAAATTGTAATGCAGAAATCTCATTTTTCTTTCTAAGAAAGTTATAGAATACAAAGATGAATGAAATGAACAAAAATCTAAGAACAATTTTGAGATGCAAAGAAGTTATGGGTAAAAATATGCTTATATATGCAGTATTACTATAAATTTACAACTTAATTTTCCTAAAAACACCTTTAATGAAAAAAGTATTTCACCAACAATAAAATTTTTGGTTCATTTCATTGCCCATATTGTTTAAAAGACAAGCTGAAGTTTTTATGTAAATACCTCTATTAGTTTTGAGGATATCATGTTGACGGTGGAGAATTTTTATGAACATTAAAATTTTGAAAAAAATTGAAGTTAAAAACAAATTTTAGTTGAAAAAATATATGACCCTGGATGATAAATCAGTCCTTCCTATTTCTAGAAAAGAAACTGTTTTGGAAAGAGGAAAGTAAACTACAAGGAAAAAGAATTTTAAAAAATATTCGCCCATGTGTTCAATAATTAGTGTTTTTAACGTAGTCGTATACCTTAAATCAGAGGTGTCCAAACTACGGCCCGCGGGCCAAACCCGGCCCGCCAAGTGATTTTATCCGGCCTGCGGATGGTTTTAAAACATAAGGATGTTTTCGCCAAAACCTTTTCATTTTCATAAAGGTATATCGAAAAACAACGTGGCCAACAAAAAAAAACCAGTTTCATCATTCGCATTAGAAGTTGCATGAAAATATTTCAATTTATATAAAATAATTATATAATTATTCTTTGTTTGTTTAGTATTTTGTATTTTCAAGTTAAAATAAAATAGTATTAATTAATAGTATTTAATGCTACTTTACTCATAATGATATTTTTCAATTTGTATATACATGTGGCCCGTATAACATGGATCTAATTTCAATCCGGCCCGTGCCGCGAAAAGTTTGGACACCTCTGCCTTAAATAATAAAAAGCCTAGTCGAGGGTTAAGCATCTAATGTACCAATCAACCCCAAGCCCCACTAACGCATTATTTAAAAGGCGTAATAAAGGATTTTAAAGCATTTATGCTTACAATATCAAATATTTTTGCTCATATCAAACTGAAGAACATTTCTTAAAAATTCTTAAATTATTATTATATATGTAATTTTATTTGAAACTTTTTATATTTATAAAAAATGTTATCATAAATTTTTAACATTTTTTTTTTTTTTTTTGCTATACTACGATTTTTTAAACTTAGTGTATTCTGGACAGCAATGCATTATTTCAACGCTTTTAGAATTAAACTTTCAACTACTGAGCAATGGGATTAAACTGTTTTCATACTAATCTCGTCAGGGCCACGGTGGCCTGGTGGTAAGGTCTCGGCTTCGGAACCGGCGGGTTTCAGGTTCGAGACTCGATTCCACCGAAGATCCGTCGTGTGAGGGGGTCTCTTGCACGTTAAATCTGTGAGGCCAAATGTCCTCCCGCTGGTGTGATGTGGAGAGGGAGGTGCCACTTCAGGTGTCGTCCTCGTCATCTGACCGTGGTTCAAAATTATGAGGTCCGTCCGAAAATAGCCCTCGTGTTGCTTTAAACGGAACGTTAATATAACTAAACTAATCAAAACATACTAATCTCGTCACCAGTACTGATTTTGAGGAAACAATCGATTCAAAATTTCATAGTATTAGCAATAATGGAATTATAGAATAAAAACTAAAAGATAGAAAATAATTTTAAACGTCATCAAAAGTTAATTTTTAAAAAACTCTTTATTGGATTTGTTTCATTTTATTACTTATATCTGGACGAATTTGATATTTCATTTTATTATTTATATCACTTTCTCCGGAAGAAGACAAGACGACTGCTAAGATTATGCAAAGTACCTCTAAGGTACTTAGAAAAAAAAAGAATGTTTTTAAATTTTTAACATGTAGGAATTATAATAAAAGTTGCTTAAAATTCATCAGGAATATCTTTTTTGAATAAAAAATAAGTGCCTTTTCTCGTTATTTACTCGCATTTGTTCATTAACATTGCAGAAACACATACATATCTAAAATTATTTAAAAAAAGATTAATATCAGCATTTACAAAAATAATATTTTCAATATTAAAAATGCCCATTTCATCAACCTTAAGAGGCAAATAATAGTTGGTAGACAAAGATATTCTGAAATAAAGGCGGATGATATCCTACATGGCCAGCATGAGGCAGGACATTTACACTTGGTAATGGTTATTTAGTTTCTTTGATAATTAAAATAAATTTCTAATTTTTAAAACGCTACAGTATTTGATTTCAGATTCTTCCACTAAAAGAATTAAAAGCTGAATTTATCTACCAGTCTTAGTTAAGGTATCCGACTACTTTAAAAACACTGGTTATCGACTACATTGGCGAATTTTTTTCATTACTATTATTTCTTGTATTCAGAATTTTCTCTCCCCAAAAACAGTTTATGTTTTTTAGGAAAAGGAAGGCCTGAACTGTCCTCCAGGGTCACTTATTCTTTAACTAAAATTTGTCTTTAACACTAAACCTACCAGCATTTCACCGATACATTTGAACTGCTATTGAAAACAGGTCATTTGACCGGATCGTGGTAGCTTTAGTGTTAAATTCAGTTTTCTCAAAACATTAATTTTCATAAAAATTCTCTAGCGTTAACATAATATCTCAAAAACTAATAGAAGTATTAACATAAAAATGTCATCGCGTGTTTTAAATAATATGAGCAATGAAATGAACCAAAAATTTCATTGTTGGTCAAACAATTTTTCATTTATAGGTGTTTTTAGAAAAATTAAGCTGTGAATTTATGGGTGAAATGCATATAAGCGTATATTTTTACCCATAACTTCTTAGCATCTCAAAATATTTCTTAGATTTTGGTTTGTTTCACTCATTATATTCCATAACTTGTGCAAAAAGAAAAATAGGATTGCTACATTAAAATTTTGTGTAGAGTGTTAACCGTTCTTGGTTAGATTTCATTGAAATTTACAACAAATTTACTTTTTTCTCAATATATTTTCAAGTAATTTTGTTGCATTTATAGTATTTTGTATTATAATTGACCACAAATCTAAAAACCATAGTTTTAAATAGTTTTAAAAAATCCAATTTTTCAAAAATTTTCCTTCCGAACGTAGTCGAATACCTTAATAGATACTAATTGCTGCATTTTAATGCAAATGTTTGTGCCTAAATATTTATCCATAAACTATAAAAAAATGTTACGACAGAAAAATATATTGTTTGGCATTATGGTAATTAGCCGCTAAATCCCAGTTTCATTTACAGTAGGATTTTTTTTATGTTGTATTTTGCTTGTAATGATGGAAAAAGTGAAACACGCATAATTCTACCTCGCACAATTTCATTTAGAAATTATCTCCAACTTTAACTAATCTTAAGATTTCGGATAGAGATAGTTTTTCATCTCGGATTTGGCGCATACATGTAAAGACTACTTGGAGCTTGTAATGAATACCAGCCATGCTTCGAAAGCACATCAGAAATTAATTTCAAGCTTCGCCTTGGATGAGAGTGAGGTAATTAAGATATGCCATCATCCATCAGGATATTAAAGAACTCGTGATATTTTCTCACAATATCTCTTTCCTTCAACTAGTAACCAGAAAGCGATTTTGCATTCATCTGGGTGCAGTTTGAAGTCCTTTAGGGATACAGTGGATTTTAATAGACAACTTTGCGAATTATTTATTTAGGTGTATGAAATTTTTAAGCAAATGTATTAAAATATAAATATGTAAAATTTCTTTAAAAACTTTTTAAAACAAAAAACTTGATTTTTTTAAAAAAATTAAAAGCTATATAATTTTGCACTCATCTGGATGCAGTTTGAAGTCCTTTAAGGAGACAGTGGACTTGAATAGGCACTTTTGCTAATTATTCATTTAGGTGTATGAAATTTTTAAGCAAATGTATTAAAATATAAATTTCCTTAAAAATCTTTTTAAAACAAAATACATGATTTTTTTAAATTAAAAGCTATATGTATTTTTTAAACTACATAATATTCTAGATGACTTAGTTTTTAATTTTTTTCTGTAACGTTTTTCTTATTACCCAATATAAATTTATTTGGAACAAAAGTGTGTGCGATTTTGTAATTCCAATTAAATCCTATTTTTTAGAACAATTTTTTGCGAATATATTGAATATTTATAGGAAATTTATGCTTATCTAAACTTAATTTACTTTTAAATATATTAAAAAATATACTCGGAATATAAAATGCATACAATATTTCCTTTCAGTATTTAATATAAATTTTATTACAAATTCCATTTAATTTCCTCAAAAATTAAGTACCAGGACTGGTAAGCATCTGATTATTTCAAAAATATTTGAATCTAATTGGAATACCGTTTAGATAGAAGTTAAGATATACTTTTTTCCTCAAGGTCCATTCAAATATTTA
Organism: Argiope trifasciata; assembly: GCA_026543055.1. Taxonomy (NCBI): domain Eukaryota; kingdom Metazoa; phylum Arthropoda; class Arachnida; order Araneae; family Araneidae; genus Argiope; species Argiope trifasciata. Next base: position 2,345,133 of record JAPMOQ010024920.1, on the reverse strand, counting down.
TCTTGTTGAAGAATACATTTTATGACATTATTTTAGTTTAATATAAACATATATTTTCGTAATGAAACAATGAAAATAAAATTTCAAGTTTCTGCCCATTTTTTTCTTATTTCAAAATCCACTGTTCCCTCAATATTGTTATATTTAAAATGTGGTAAATAAATTTATATTGAGCTAACCTAACATTATGATTAAGGTCCCAGCAATCTTCACCAAACACCGTAAAATTGGTGACTGCAACAAGCTAATTACATACTTTTGGCAATTGGAGAAACATTGAGTATCTATGTTAATTTTGGCTCATTTCAAAGATTAAATTTTATTTTGTGAGATTAACAATTTCAAGAGAACAGCTCCTTGAGCTAAAACAACTATCCCTTGATTCAATACTTAACTTCTTAATATTAAATATTACTAAAAATAGAATTCCAGAAGTTACAATCTCAGATAATGCTTAAATAATGCAAGTATAACTGAAAATGTCTTAAGAAACTTTAATTTCAGAAAAAGCATTTGAATAATTGAAGTAATTAAACAATTCAACATTTCAAAAAATTAATTGATATAACATTTGTTCCAATTAACTTTGAAAATCTGATTTTTAAAAAAAACTAAGAAAAACTATACAGTAATGGAAATGACGTTACTGAAAAGTTAACTTTTGAAAATTTTAGAATTATGGGAAAATTAATTTTTTGTCTTAATGTGTTTCAAAATTATGTCCAAGAAAAGAAGAAGAAAAAATTTTTATCTCTTTTTCATCTACTTTAGAGGGGCGTAGAAATTTTTTAATCACGCAGTTAATCCTTTCAAATGTTAAAAGAATAAGTGCTTAATTTCTTCCGAATCCATTAAGGGGTAATGAATCATATCAAGTTTTTTTAAAAAGAACTTTTTACAAATTCAGTTTTTGAAGATAAGAAAATATGACTAAAAAAGAAAGAAAATTGAACTATTGAATCAGACTGATTATTTTAGAGCAAATTTTATCTGATGAAGTTTTTGGAGAGCCAAATTGTATGATTTATGTATCAAATGATAAACAGATTTATTTTATTGAATATACTTATTAATTTTAATATTTATTATTGGGAGATTTTCAAAGGAAGAAGGATCTATATTAAGATTGTTTTATTGAATATACTTATTAATTTTAATATTCATTATTGTGAGCTTTTCGAAGGAATAAGTATCTATGTTAAGATTGGCTTCTTTCAAAGATTAAATTTTATTTTAAAAGATTAACAATTCCAAGAGAACAGCTCTTTGGGCTAAAATAACTATTCCTTGATTCAATACTTAATGTAATAACATACATTGACTGCTTAATATTAAATATCACTAAAAACAGAAAACTTCGTAATACACGTTTTAAATAAAATTCATTGTATTCTTTCACTGGCTATTACTGTAAATTATCTTAGGTTCTCATTTACATTCTAATTTTCTTACACTTTCTAATTTTTCAGATAATATGGATGTGATTATATTCAAGATCGATATGATGATTTCTATTTTTTCTGTTAATAAAAAACCAGTGATGAAAATGCAGGCACAATCATACTATTCATTAAAGGGACATTCTAAAACATATTTTGTGGATATTATTTTTACTTCAAAATTAATAAACTATTACAGCTGTTAATTACTTTTGCCGAAATAGCATTTGCCACTCTACAGAACGCCTTGGTATTATATACAATGCCTAGAGAAAGTATAAAAAATACTAAATTTCTTAAGCTTAAAAGCACCAGGAATTCTATAAAGTACCTAAGTATTCTACAGAATGCTGACGTTTCATGTATCGTTTGTAACAAATAAATGACATTAATCCTGTTTCGTTAAAAAAAATCTTTTGTCATGGTATAGTTTGTCAAAACTCATAATTTGGCTTTTTTCTTTAAACTCATCTAACGATGGGGACTTCACCTATTGTTGTCACAGCAGAAAAAAGAAAAGAAAAGACATGAAATGCTTTTACTGGATATCTAACATCATCTTGAGTCCCAAGACTTTGAAAAGCCCGAGTTTCTTTTCATACAGCGTTGTCATGGTGACAGGGGAATCAAGTTACAGGAACGAGGGTCCCTACCTCAAATGGATTTTTAGCAGTTGACCAAAGGGTAGCGGTAGCAAATGGACCTGAAACGCTATATCATAATTCAAATAAGAGAATGAAGGGGTTTTGTTACCCGCTGTAGGGCGGAGAATAAAGAGTAACCTTCTATTACGCGATGATTCGATTAAAGTAAACAAGAAAAACGGTAGTAGAGCAGCTGTATTGACATTTGAGTCAGACGGAAGGAAGGGAAAGGGGTTACTTAATGGTCTTTTTTAAAATACATGAAAAAAATTGCAAGGGAGAAGGGAACAATTTAGCATCCGTTGAAAAAGTTAGAATTTTTTTTTAAATAAAAAATGGGGATTGATAATTTAAAAGTAATTAGTTCAATTATCTTTCCATTAATTTGCTAATGCTAAAAAATTAATTGAATTGACTATGTGTATATAACGCTCCCATTTCATTGATATTTTTTTGGTCGGCTAAATCAAAATTTAAGAGAGCTATGAAATTCTATTAAAAAAAGAAATCAATTCTTACGGGGTTTTCATCAATATGGAAAAAAAATCATTCTTTTCCATAAAAATAATATTTTTTTTCGATATATTTTCAAAAATATGTGGGAAAAAATGCGAGGGAGAATGGAACAATTTAGCATCCGTTGAAAAAGTTAGATTTTTTTTTTAAATGAGGATTGATATTTTAAAAGTTATTAGCTCAATTATCTTTCCATTAAGAAGCGAATGCTAAAAAAGTGAATTGACTATGTTTATATAACGCTCCCATTTCATTAAAATTTGTTTGATCGGCTAAATCAAAATTTAAGAGAGCTGTAAAATTCTATTAAAAAAAGAAATCAGTACTTACGGGGTTTTCATCAATATTTAGATGATGGGTTGAAGAAGATCTATGAAGATCCTCTACCACGATGCTAAGCAAGGTCAAAACATAGATCTTTAGTAAATTTTGCTAAATTTTGTTCTATTTGGTGTTTCATTCTCGTAAGTATCATGAATTTTTGTTACCTTTAAAAAATGACATAATTGCAAATAATATTTCTCGATTTTATACTCACTGAATACATCAAATTTCTACAGACAACGAAATGAAGAAATTTTTCTTAAATGAATTGAAATTAACATTTTTTTTTTCAAATCATATTTTGAACTATCTCATTCAGGTGATTGAACTTGACAGCACAATGAAAAAAAATTGATGAATGTTATTGTAAATAAGTTTCCAAGAATGTTCGGGTAAGTATTTATAAAAACCGTGAAGCATCTCTGGTAAACTGAAGATAATTTGAATCCAATTCTGGATCAAAATAACTCAGTTCTCATTTAAAAATTTCAAGGGATAATGGAACAATTTAGCATCCGTTCAAAATGTTTGACTTTTTCTTAAAATGAGGATCTGTATTTTAAAAGTTATTAACTCAATTAACTCTTTCCATTAATATGCCAATTCTAAAAAAGTTAATTGAATTGGTTATGTATATATAACGCTCACATTTCACTAATATTTGTTTGATAGGCTGGATCAAATTTAAGAGATCTTGTAAAATTCTATTTAAAAAAGAAATCAGTACTTACGGGGTTTTCATTAATATTTATAATAACAAACTTGTAAGAGCTCAGATTTAACCGTTTGCGCTCTTAGAACCATAACTATGAACTTAATACAATATCTTGTTTATTGTTCCAAAAATAATATATAATTGTTTCAAGTTGAATTTCCCCGAAAAATTAATCTACGTCTTTTTACCATTGTTTAGGCATTTTTAAAAATCAAAATTGAAACATGACTATATAAAGCTTCAAAATGATGCAGAGTCTTGAATGAGTCATAATGAGTCAGAGAGGAGTCATCAGAGGGCTAAGGGTTAAAAATGATGCTCATTTCTTCAATAGAAAATTTATGCAGAAAGTCGGCAAAAAAAATCATGTAAATTTTAATGTAAGAAATTTTTTTATTGAGTAATAGTACTGAACTTAATTTTAGGTTTACATTTTCATCCATAAAGGCTTATTTTCTGAATAAACTATTATGATTTAAAATGTAATGGTTTATTCAGATTGAATGGTTTATTGATTTTCTTTCATAACGATTTATTTTCTGAACCACTTATATCAAAGTATTTAATTTGCGGCAGTTCAGTGTTTAAATAACTCTGTAAAAGGTAGTATTTATAAGCTTTAAAAATTTATTTTCTCCATTAAATGGTTTAAAACTGAACCACAATGCATTTTTTACTTTGATATAAGTGTTTCAGTAAATAAAAGAAATGAATCTTTTTTATTGGTAAAAATATATTTGATAACCACTTTATACCTAATAACGATTGCACTCGCTTTACAGATTTCTCTTTCATAAACAATGTTATGCACATATTACCAGATTTCCCACTTAGCGTGCCGATTGGAGAATCACACGCTAATAAATCACTTCAGGTCGTAGTTCAAATAAATGTCCCGACATTCTAAATCATCACGAATTAGATGCCAATTAATTATACTTATTTTCCCTTATTTTGTCATCGAAGTGCTCCTTATATTCCACTCCATTCAGAGAGGTTGTACTTGAACTCGCATAATAGAATTTATAGATTTTCACGTGTTAGCTCATTTAGTTAAGGTATCTGATTGCGTTCGAAGAAAAAAATTTGAGAAATTGGGTATTTTTAAAAATATGGTTTTTAGATGTATTGTAAATTATTATACAAAATTGTATAAATACAAAATTATTTCAAAATATAATACATTTTCAGAAATAAAAAAATTTGTAATAAATTTTAATGAAATTTAACCAAAATGGATAACATTCTACATAAAATTGTAATGCAGCGATCCTGTTTTTCTTTGTACAAAAGTTATGGAATATAATAATGAATGAAATGAACCAAAATCTAAGAAAAATCTTGCGATGCAAAGATGTTATGGGTAAAAATATACGTATATATGCATTTCTTAAATAAATTTAAAACTTAATTTTTCTAAAAACACCTATAAATGAAAAAATATTTCGCCAACAATAAAACTTTTGGTTCATTTCATTGCCCATATTATTTAAAACAGAATCTGAAATTACTATGTAAATAACTCTATTAATTTTTGAGATATCATGTTAACGGTGGAGAATTTTTATGAAAATCAAAGTTTTGAGAAAATTGAAGTTAAAGAAAAATTTTAGCTGAAAAATGTGTGATCCTGAAGGATAGGTCAGGCCTTCCTTTACCAAGAAAAGATAAATTGTTTTGGAAAGAGGAGAGTCTGAACTACAAGAAAAAAAATATAAAATATTTTCCAATATAGTCAATAATTAGTGCTTTTAATGTATAGTAAATTATTAATCTTGGGGACCAAGAAAAAACATTTAAGCTGTTTAAAAAGACCTTAACTTTCTTATGCTTCCCCTAATTTGAAATTTTATTTTATTTTCAGTTTTTAGTTAGTTCTGTATTAAAAAAAATTTTTATAAGTGGTAATTCAGAGGAATATTCAGAGACAGAACACATTTTTTTTCATACGCCCTACAATAGATTATTCAGAGGAGATGGTTGAGGTTTATAAATGAAAAATTCATTCATTCAGTTTGGATAAATTTAAAAAAAAAGGATAATTGTCAAATTACCCCTTTAAAGAATGGTAATAAGTGACAAAAAGATTTAAATGTTTAAAAGTTTTAAAATGAACAAAACGCTTGAAACTTATTACAGTCGCCATGCGGAAGTTACACTTGAACACTCTAAATATGGTGAATTGCATAGTGGAGTCGCGCCAATGTGGAGATTGAATTCCGCCAAAGATCCAACTCGCGACCTTACGATTTGCAGTCTGTAGTGGAAGTTTTATAAGCCAGATAATGCTAGACCTTAGTCAGCGCCCGTAACAATTTGCCATGGACAAAACTACGCATGCTCAAACTTCGAGTGCGCCAAATTGTTTTAGATAAGGCGATATCGAGCTAAAGGCCAAACTGAGCATGCTCCAAACAATAGCACAGCCTTCTTGATCAGCGAATTTGTCTATTTACCATTTTTGTTTATATCGTATTTTTTGCTTTTGAATGTCTTTTCTGGAATCTTCAAACCAATGGCCCTTTTCAGGGCCAAATCCCACTGCTGAAAATGGCACTACCGATAACGATGATAAAAGTAATGTATTAGTATATAATGAAAATTTGAAACCTATCCCTAATTTTGAATATATGGAATGCAAACAGCAGTATTCAAACAAACGAAATTTAAACGCCATATTTTAAAGTTCCATCCGAAAACGGAATTTCTGGAACCTGTGAAGGAGAGCAAGTAAGGAATGTGATAGAAAATGAATCGAAAATCACAATATTTCCAACACAAACAACAATCCTCTCGTAACTTTTTCTCTCGCCGCAGAATTTTTTGGAGTAACCCCTAGACGCTTCTATGTTGGGCTCGATATTGCCTTATCCAAAACAACTTGGCACGCTCGAAGTTTGAGCGTGCGCAGTTTTGTCCATGGCAAATTATTATGGGCGCGGACTAAGGTCTAGTACCAGACAACATCCTCAAGACTCAGCGATCGCTTTTACTCTTGTGGTCATGTCATCTGGCTACCATCTATAAGGTCTCGGGTTCTATCCTACCTATCGCCAATAGCAACAAGACACATAACATATCGCTTAACAAAAGTGTTCACCGTTGTTACGGTTTACACGTTACGGGTGACGAAGAGGTTAATGAGCAGACTGAAAGTCCAAATGGTTATTGAAACTTATTTGCTAAGAATAACTAAAATCGGTGATTATCCTAAATCACTTTTTAAGATCAAGCATCAAATTAAGAAAGGTTCTTCATTGCTTGGAATTAGGGAGGTATCTATATAATTAAACCTCTTCCACATTTCAAAAAGTTTTCACTTGCTGTAGTTTAGTTATATTAATGTTCCGCTTTAAAGCAACGCTAGGATTATTTTGGGGTGACCTTGCAATTTTGAGCTGCTGTCAGATGATGACTATGACATTTTATCTGGCACCCTCATCTCCAAAATATCACATCAGCGTGTGGACGTTCGGTCCCGGTGGATTTAAGGTACACAAGACCCGCTTGCACGACGGTTCTCCGCCTGAATCGGGTATCAAACCTGAGGACTCTTTAGTTCCCAAGCCAAGACCATAAAACCAGGCCACCACGGCTCCAATCACTTATTGTAATAAAGTTTTCTGGAATTCGTATCCCTTCTGAGTAGTAACTACGATGGAAAGGGAGGATTCATTTCCGGGAATAACAATAAAAGATTCAATATCCAAGAATAATAACAAAAAACTAGTAAATGATCAAAATTATCGTAGAAGAGTATTATTTTTTTATATCAGCGTATTACAAAGCAACATGTATTTTTTGAAATTGAATTGAAAAAATTATTTGATATTCTGAGTGGGAACTGTGGTGGAAAAGGAGGATTCATTTACGCGAATAATAATAAAAGATCCAATATCCAAGAATAAAAAAATAGTAAATTATTAAGATTATCGGGGAGAAGTATTTTTTTCTGCTTTTCAACGCATTACTAAATAACATGCATTTTTTGAAATTGAATTCAAAAAGTTATTTGATATTAATAAAAAGTGAAATTTTTATATTTTAAAAGTCATAGATTTAAAACTCATGCATATGACCATAACTGTAATCAAATACTAAATTAAAATACTTAGAGATTTAACTAATAAAAACAAAAATGATAAATGAAAATAGGAAAGAAAAAAAAACTGCCAACTCAAAACAAATATTCAGCTACTATTAGCTAACTTCAGCGATTCTTTGTTTCATAGATTTTCTATGGCGTATGTATTATTGAATTCTTTCCTGAAGACTCAATCAGAAGAAGATGAAGGAGAATCAGAAAGAAAAGAAATCTACTGAGAGAATGTCACAACTCGAGGGATAATTAAACTTCAGTAAGATTTTCGTACAAAAGGAGTGTGTTCCGTTATTATCGCTTTTTCTAATCGAAAAGCAGAAAGATTATTTTTATTTTAGATACATAAAGCTTTCTTTGATCAATACACTGCAGGTAATCATTGGAATGAAGTTCATAAAAATGACATTTTTTATACGAATCCATGCTATGCATAAAATAAAAAAAAGGATTCAAATCTAAAAGAAACGAATGTTTTTTTTTTAATTAAGAGAAATATATTTATTATTACTGTTTACTCTACAAATATGACATATTAATAAGTGAAAATGAATTTTTCCCTCCAGCATTAACCGTTTTCACATTGACAAGATATTTTCATCAACCAAACTTTCTTAAGAATTATCCTATTTTTTAATCTATACTAATTCTAAAAGATCGTAATTTATAAAGAGTATTTTTTATCTCGGCAACATGCATAATTAATTTTGTTACTTGGTAATAAAAGTTTGCGAAAATATCTTTTTTTTTAACTTTTTTGAGAGGAAGTCTTTTGAATCTTTTGCAGAGGAAGTAACTACATTTCACTTTTTTCAGTCTTTGTCATGTAGATTTTCTTTCCACTGGCTAAATAAGTAATTTTTTTACATCTACTGTTTAATTTAAATCTTATAGTCTCAAATTTCTGAAAATCGAACTTTATTATTAATCTATAACTGATTTCCTTATGTGGTATTGTTTTTACGTTTTGCTCATTTTTGCCTTGTTTCGGTGATAATACGATATTTCAATATTTTCGGAATTTAATTATTAGTTAACACATTGACTACCAACTACGAGATAAGTCGTAGATTGCGTTCTTTTCTAGGACCAAACTATCTATGTTATTAGATGATACCTTCTCTATTACAGTTAAAAGATAGCAAAGAAGGGGTCATCTAATTAGATAGATGGTTCTGATATCAGATGAGAGTAGTGGCAATGAACGTGTTAATCATTAAATGCAAATTTTTAAGAACTCATTGCAAAAAGGTTTTGTGCAAGTTAGATACCTTATATGTCAGTGCTGGCGGGGTGGTCGGCTGTATACAAGAAGATACCTTATACGCAAAGGATATAACAATAAAGAATATGATTAAAAACATTTTTTTCATTCATTATTTAACATGTACCAGCGGGTGACCGAGCTCCGCTCGGAGAAAACAGGTATTGAAGCTAACTCGAAGATTTAAATTTTCAATTGTGATTTATCAAAACAATACATGCCATAAGAAAATTTGTGAAACCATTGGTGAAAAGATAACCAATGCTAAGACCATGCACGGAAAGCTTGGGTCCATATCACCACACGGGTTATGGATCATCCAGTTCGAGATCAGTTCCTTGAGTTCCGGATCATCTTCCGGAAACTTTATTAGTTCGCCATATTGGCTATAGATGGCAGCACGTTACCGCTTGAAACCTATTAGCCATTATGGCGAACTAATAAAGTTTGAAAATATCCTATCTGTAACTACGAACTGCTCGACCGTAGCGCTTCAAAACCGGCGAAAATCGATTCCTCGTGGCCAAAACACCCAGACACCCAAGTTTACCGGAGTTTATTAATTCTGGGGCGATTTTCGACTCGGCAACCATTTCTCGTATTATAGTATAAGATTAAAAGATAGCGAAGAAGGGGTCATCTAATTAGATAGATGGTCCTGATATCAGGCGAGGGGAGTGGCAGTGAACAGGTTATTGAATTAATTTATCTTAATTTCATACTCGTAAGCTTGAATATCACTTGAAAATTGAGGAAAAGCCATTTCGAGATCCGATATTGTTCATTATAAGGAACTATAGATTAAAAAATAAACTGTAGAAAAGTTGAAACAAAAAATATTGCTTTCTTTATTTGCTCGATGCCAAATTTTTCCATGGATGGATCAGCTTTCAAGGACCTGATGAATCTCCTTCTACATCTCCTGTCTTAACGTCTGTTCCGTTTTATTTATGGAGTTGCTTATTTTTCATATGCATAACACATTATCCTGCAAATGAAGCGGTTCTTTTTGCAACGAATTCAAGAAACTTGCCTTCATACTACGAATCAACCAATTTGGTTGTTAGAAAGATTCAGCTTTGTATAGATTTAGAAAGTATAGAACAAGTATTTATCGCATTTCAATTTAGTGAAAATTAATAAAGGCATCATAATACCTTATCAATAACTTTTTTGTGGTACCTATATTATCCTGGAGAGTTTTGTTCAAAAGCCAATTTGAGGAACAGAAAAATAAAAAATTTACCGTTTAAAAGTTTAGCAAATTTCGCAACTAGAAAAATGAAAATTTTTGTATTTATAAATGAGTATACGAAAAACATTTCACTCGTTAAAATTTTTCATCTAAAATAGTCATAGTGCATGGATTATGATCCTTTAATAAGCATCTAATACGTAGGTATTAAATAAATGCCCGATTTTCTTGCAGAAATTAGCATATTGTCCTAATTTTTATCCCAGTTCATATTAAGTAAAATTTATTCCGTACTGGTGACACCAATTTCTTCTACAAACATAATTTTTTTTCCATTGAAATGTTGTCCTATGTTTAAAATTTATTCCGTACTGGTGACACCAATTTCTTCTACAAACATAATTTTTTTTCCATTGAAATGTTGTCCTATGTTTTAAATGTTTAACATGGCTCATATATTTCACCATCGTGATTTGGTTGAGTTCCCTTTTATTTTTTTTACCAATATTTAGTTTTTGAATCGCTCAAAAATCGTTTTTAATTCAGTAAAAACTTGAGTATTTTTGAACAAGTATTTTTGTATTTTTGTATTTAGTTTTAACTAAATACAAGTATTTTTGTATTTAGGTTTTTTAAAAGTATTTTTGAACAGTAAAACCTTGAGGAAAGAGCTTGTTTATATGTTTGCCATCATACAAAATGTATCTTTCATACAAAACAAAGGTTTCATATATCTTTTTTATAAAAAGATTTATTTATTTAGAACTTCCCAATTGACTAAATTTAAAATTTTTAAATGTCATTTTACATATTTATTCTAAATTGTAAAAGGAAATACTTAATCATAAGCTTCGCCAACTTCGTTTTAGCATCAACTTAAACCACACTCTTTTAAAAGCATAGCCAATAGTTATTCTAACACTGCAGAAACCCATAACAATAACATTTTTTCCAAGAAACGTATAAACTTATTAGTAAAGTGGATAGACTTCCAGATTTTCAATCTGTGACGCTCCAGATATTGGGAGTTCGCCAAGAAGAAGAGCAGAGAAACGAAATTACCCCTGTGATCCTGGACAAGTTGGGAATTTTCAGTGTTCAAACCGTTCAATTTTCAATGTTTCGGTGCCATTCACCGAAAAAGAGTAACCATATCTTTTATATAATAAAAGACGAAAGGTTATATATTTATAATCAAATATTGTTAGTAATTTGAAGTATTTAAGATATCTGATTACTTTAGAAGGAAAAGATTTGACAAATTGGATATTTTAGAAACTATTTACGGTTTTTAGATGTATCATCATTAATAAACACTGTAAATACAAGAGTAATTACTTGAAAGAATAATATATTTTGAGAAATGGAAAAATATGTAGTAAATTTTAATGAAATTTAACCAAAATGGTTAACATTCTACACAAAATTGTAATGCAGCAATTATATATTTCTTTGTACACAAGTTATAGAATATAATGAGGAATGAAATGAACCAAAATCTAGGAAACATTTTGAGATGCAAGGAAGTTATGGGTAAAAGTTGGCACATAAGTTATAAAGTAATAGAAAAAATGCACATAAGTTTTCAAAAAACACCTATAAAAGAAAAAGTATTTCACCAACAATAAAACTTTTGGTTCATTTCATTTCCCATATTAAATCAAAAACACTCTGAAAATTTTATGTAAATACCTCTTTTAGTTTTGGGGATATCATGTTAACGGTAGAGATTTTTGATGAAAATGAAAGTTTTGAGAAAATGGAAGCTAAAGACCAATTTTAATTGAAAAATCTATGATCCTGGATGATAGGCCAGGCCTTCCTTTTCTTAGAAAAGATAAACTGTTTGGAGAAGATGCTTCTGAACTACAAAAAATGATAAGAATTTTTAAAAATTCGCCAATGAGATCAAAAATTAGTTTTTTTAACGTAGTCGGATACCTTAATTTAATTGCAAAGTACTAGACTAAGCGATCCCTTTAATGAAAATTTGGAGAAATCCAGGATATTTCACTAGTTGAAATTAAATATTTGATTCGGTAAAGACATGGATAATCTGGCAATGCTGGTTTCAAAATTTAAATGATTTGTTCAAATTGGTACTAAAATGCAAATCTCTGTAAGTGAACAATATTTCAGAAAGGGTTGAAGAATCAATTTATTCCAATTCGTTTACACTTCTACTATAACAAAAATATATGTAAATGCTATCTAATAAGTTTTTATAAAAAGTCTTATATTAGTAACCATTATTACATTTTCTAAATTTGGACATTGTTTTTAAGTTTAGTTTAGTTTAGGTATATTAACGTCCCGTTTTAAAGCAACACGAGTGCTATTTGGGGACAGACCTCATAATTTTGAACCTCGGTCAGATGACGGACATTGTTTTTAAATTCTTCATATTTTTAATCCGAAAAAAATAAGATACTATAACTTAAAAGTTCTTTTATTTCAATGCAATCATTTCCCCCCAATGTAAATATTAGTATAATGTAGGCATATCTATATAAATAACAATAAATGTTTGTATGTCTCCTATGCGCTGCCGTACCGCTCATCCAATTCCGATAAAACTTTGACTACTTATTACTTGCACTTATGCGAAGGTTTTAGACATAATACAATCATCTAAAGTATAAAAAATATTTTCAGATCTATTGACACATCTGTTAACCATGTATTAACCACCAAATAACTCGCCAAGGAGATAACAGATTCAGTAAAGATGTTAAATTCAAGCCAGACGTTAGTATTTCGGACTATTGTATATAAATGCAATGCAAGTCTTTCTCTGAGGTGACAACATTATTAGAGAGTGTACACGAAAGTTTTTGGGGAACCAATCCTATAGGTTTGAAATTTTAACTAAACAATAATATTTTGGCGTTTTTCTGCAGTAGTTTCCGAAAATATTATACTAAAAATAATTTTGCACAACCTTGGTTTTCAAAAATTACCATTTCAACTATATTAAAGATTTTATGATATAATTTCTATGCTTAATCAATTTTAAAACAAAATATTTTAATCACATTTTCTGATAGTAAACTTGATAATACTGTATGAATATTAAACGAATCAGGAGATACAATAAATAGTTCCTGTCATTACCATTCTGAAAAAACATCACGCTTTACAATTCTAAACGAATCCACAAATCTAATATATACAAATGAATATTTATTTGTAGAATAGGATAATGAAAATAGTATAAGCACTATTTATACTTCTCCTTGATATATCCTTCAATTTCAATGAATGTATTCACTATCGATAAGAAAAAATATAATTTCTCTTATCATTCTTGATTAAACAAGATAACTATTTCTAATTCCAAACAATATTTCCCAAATTATTTCTTCTGCAGCAGCAACGCGCCGGATACAGCTGGTATTGGATAATATATGCCTATATTAGTATAATATAGGCATATCCAATTAAGACTTCCAGTCACATCTTATATGAATCAATGAAAAAATCAGTTCTTGCTGAATATATTGGATCGGAAAATGTCGAGCAAAAAAACTGTTTTTTGAAGACAAAGAAAACCTTTTTCAATCCCTAAAACTAAACATTTTAATTACGAAAAGCTCTCAGTATATCTAATTTGCCGATAAAATTTTATTAGATATAATTGTAATTATCTTTTCTTAAAATTGCCCCCAACATAATAAAACTTGTTTTAAACAATTAAAAATACTTTAAAATGCCATGAGAATATTACTACTGTTTCAAATCAAAATGTGAATAATATTAATTTCTTAAGGGATGCTAGGAATCAAAACTTCAACGTCATAAAATGTTAAGATTTCTAGTTTCAGTTGTTATTTTAGTTTTAAATTAAAATGATATTGCTATTTTAGTATAAAATCAAAACGTATATCCAATCACATGCAAGATTTTTTCTTAAAATCAATTTCTGAAAACCGCATATGATTATAGGATTTTGTAAAATTTAACAAAACATTACAATTAAGCTTAAATATATATATATATATAAGCACTTTCTTTGTAAAAACACGTGTTATTATGATTTGTAAAATAAAAATACAGACTGAAATTACAGAGATAAAATTTTAAAATATCTAAAACTCTTACTTGAAAAAAGTAAAGTTAAATTCATCAAATTAATAATACGATTAATATCTTCTTTTCAATTAAAATAATTTGCATTTTAAATAGATCTAATATCTCGAGAGTCAGATTAAACCACGTGGACTTTCCCTGTTAACGTTATAAAATATAAATTTATCATCATTTCATTTTATTATTCAAAAAGCTCTCCTTTTCCGCAAATGCGCAATTATATTCTTCATCGAGAGCTGTCGAACGAAAATCGATGAAGGGTTATTAATTACAGACGTCAGAAGTGGAAATGCAATGCCACGAGCTACAGGCTTCTACCTTTAACTATGAAATTTAATGACCGTGCAGACAAAAGAAAGCTACAACATTAAGTCAAAGGACTCTTTTTTTTTTATCCAATCAGCGTTTTCGAAAATTGAAATGAGGACTCTTTCCAAGTACAGTTTTAATTGATTGCCATTTTAACCCTCTCACTCAAAATGATGAATCTACTCCACATACCCAATTAAACAATTTCTGAGTTCGAAAATTGTGATTAAGTCTTTCAACGCAATTTATTTAAGAAAAATGGAACTTTGAAGGAGATAAAATGCAGATTTAATTTTTTGCAAACATAAGCAAGAATGTATTCACAAAATAGAGTGAGTACAAGCTCTTTAATTGCGGGATATATGCTCCATAAATATGCCGCGAATACAGAAACCGTGAATACGGAATGGTCATTTATATGGGATTATAAGGGATACGTTCCTAGGTGATAAAATAATAAAAAAACATATAAAAAATCAATTTAATTGAAGTTTTTGAACATTTTGATTAATTATCTTAAGGCTTAGGCATGAATTTGAAGAATTTTGTCATTTTCTTTTGCTTGGCAGTTTTTAAAAGTTCCTTCCATTCAGACTGATACGCAGAAGTCGCATTAGCAATTTGTTAAAAAGACGGATCAATGTTCATAAAGGAATCGGAAAGCTCATTTTCCAATCTTAAACCTTCACTAAGATTTTTCAAATTATATGTCACGTTTCCAGTGCTTGTTGAAGCCTCTTCTTCAATGGGCTGTGAATTTCCTCCAAGTTGGTTTCAGTCAGATCTTCATCTTGCGATTCAAGTAATTCCTGAATGTCACTGGATTCTATCTGTTCGAACCCATCTCGTCCTATTCCATTCGCGATTTAGGCTGTGTTCGCAGTTTGCATTTAACAACATACTTTAGACAAAGTTGTAATAAGATCTATTTTACTTTTTTATTAGTCCATTTGACGGCATTTACAAAGGATATTGGGTGGGATGCCTATTGGAATCCTTTTATTATTATGTATGTACTTATTAGATCCGCGAATAAAGAAATTTTTACCCGTGAATATAGGAATTGGGTCGCATTTTTTTGATCCGCGAATAGTGAAAACGCGAATGAAGAAAGCGCGAATAAGGAGCTTTTACTGTACTTCATCTAAGTAGGCATAAGGAGAAGAATACAAATGTATTATATTTATTAATTTTTATTTTCTGGTATATAAGGAATAAGAAAGAATATTTGGAAATTTCATAGAAGATTTTTTAAAAATGCAACTCTTTATGTTTTACATATATAGTAATAACAGGTTTCTTTCCTGTTTCAGAAGCTTTGTCTGCATCAAATACCGATTAATATATAGGGAGTTCTCTAAGGTATATTCAAATAATTTGTTTATACTATTTATTTATAATAACACAATCCGGACACCTCAAAGTGTTCATGTTATTCTCAAATGTATCAGACAATAGTATTTTATGTATAAACTACTAAAGTTTTTTTTCTTTCTCTATTATTTCCTTTATGTAAAAATACAAAAATATTTAATGTTAACATTTTGCATGAATTATAGCAATATAATAAAAAGCAATTTTCATCCTACTTCCCTCTTTCTTGAATAGCAAAACAAGGAAAGCTTTACAAAAGATTTTTGATATCTAACTATGAAAATACTGTCATCAGAACTAGCTATTAAAATAATGGGTCAAATTAATAATCAAAATTAAATCAAATAGAAAAAGAATCCTGCCTGTTGGACTTAATACCCGATTCCTTACAGAAAAATCCTTTATTTTGAATCCCTACCTGAGGGTCACACTTAAAAAACTCTTCATGCCGGATTCTTTTTCTATTTGATTTAAATTTGACTTCATTGCTTTCCCTATAACTTGGCCTTTATTGCTAATTATTTAGATTCATCTGGATTTTAGTAGTAGCTGCATTTGTGCTAACTAAATACAATGATCTTTTTCTTTGATTTTTAATTTCGTTTGAATCAGAAATATTTTTTAGTTTCGATTCCAATATTTAGTTTCTGTTCCGTGATAATTTTAGTTTCGCTTCTGAAATAACGTTAATTTAGGTTTGTTTCATAAATGGGTTTTAATTTCATTATGCTTATATTTTTGTTAACTTTTTGAAGTTTAATTCCAAAACAATTCTTAGTTCCGTTTCCGAAACAATTTTTGGTTCCGCTTCCGAAATAATTTAATTTTAGATGATTTCTGAAAACTGGTTTTAATTTCTTGATGCTTTTATTGTAGATTACTTCATATATAATATTCAAAACTACATCAACTATGCATTCAATCTTTCTATGGAACTCAAATGCAGTACAGAAATCCCATTTAGATCATCGTGACGTGAGAAACAGGCTCTCAAATATTAGGATGCAGCTCATATCCATTTCAGTCCACCTATCTCCGGTTAAAAGGCCGCGAGCAGGTAATTGAAAAGTTCTTCCCCTTTTTTTCCGCTCATTTCCCCAACTGATGAATCCGGAAGCGTGTTGGAATCACGTCAGACACGACGAACGCTTCAGTTCCCCGTAACCAGACTGCAAAGGGAGCACCTGTCAGTAATCTGGACTGCTGCTCATCCATGTTCCAAATCACTGCTACCCTTCCCAGCGGACAACAAAAGATGAAGTAGGGGAGGAAGCTGAAATCTACCCAACGAATGGTTTGATGGAAATGAATCAGTTTATCTAATGGGTGTTTCTAAAACCCAAGAGGGGAGTATTGGAGTGGAGAACACAAAAGGACTCAGAAAAGTGAATTAGATTAGACTTATTCTATTTTATTTTCATTGATCAAATAAGATTTGATTTTATATTTCCATTCATTTCCTGAAAATTTTAAAATGTTGCTTCACTGTCAAATTTCCTATATTAATAGTCTTTCTTAGCATAGAGAAAAGGTCTTCGTGTAATTTGGTTGAAATTTATTTATTACTTAAGTAGCTTTTATGAAATGTTGTTTAACTGTTGTTTAGCATAATTTTGTTTACTAGTGCCCTAAGCGGCCATCAATTCACTGGTATTATGGTCGCTAAAATTTTCTATTAAATATATGATGTACCTCGCTCTTGATAGTTTTACCAGCAATTTATTTTTTAAATTTCACATTTAATGGACATATAACACTTTTAAAAGACTTTCCCTGTTTCGTTATGAGCTATATCTCCCTAATTCTCATTCATCGCACCTAAAACATGATTTTTGATTTGGAAAACGAAAATGTCTAAACAGTAACTAATAAAGAGGGGAGTATTAGAGTGGAGAAAAGTGAATTAGATGGGAAAAGATGGGAGTATTGGAGTGGAGAACACAAAAGGACCCATAAAAGTGAATTAGATGAGACTTATTCTATTTTATTTGTATTGATCAAATAAGATTTGATTTTATATTTCTACATATTTTTGAACAGATTTTAAAGACGCATTTTATTTTATTTTCTACTGAAAAATTTAAAAGGCTGTTTCGCTGTCAAACTTCCTGTATTATTAGCACAGATAAGAGGTCTTCACGTAATTTGGTAGAAATTTATTTGTTACTTTAACTTTTATGGAATGATGTTTAACTTTTGTTGAGCATAATTTTGTCGACTAACGCCCTAGGCTGCCATTAAACCTTTCCAGTAAGATTTAATAAGGTATTATTGTGCGCGAAATTACCATTTTTTATTTAAGAAAACTTGGTTTATTTCCTACTTTTTACATATTGTTAATTAAAATTATTTTATAAACATGGATATAACATTTATTCGTAAGTTCATATTAAATACCTCTTCAAAAATCTCTAATGATTTTGGATTCGCCAATAGTTTTACCTTTTGTGCCAGACACTCTCGTATATTGTCTTTACTTCCAACACATTATCAAATTCGCTCTGATGATGTGCCTACGATCCCATAGCATTTACAGAAATCACGTATTAGTCTTTCAACATGTTTACGATTTTTTGGTAACATTTTACTATTATGCATTTCATTATCTGTATCAGGTATATGTATGCGAATTTCTTCAGATTTCCATATGCTTCTTTCTGAATCATTCCAATGATTTCGATCTTCAAGATGTGCACAATTCTTATTAGCTACTGTGTTTACTTCACAGCATGTTTTTTCTTTAGTAAAAAAGATGTTAACGCAAACTATTTATACGAATGAACAGAATCCACTAACAGCAATTTCGTTGTAACTTATACCAAGACAAACTAACGGTAAATAATATGATAGAGATCTATGATATCAGCATAAATGATAAAAGTGCTGCCAAATACAATTCACTAGAAATTTTAAACGGAATTTATTATCATATTTAACAGTAACTTTAGTCGTGTGACGAGTTATAGCTCGTCATTGTGCTATCTGGTAAGAAAAGCAATGCTCGTCATTTTACTGGAAGGGGTTAATTCACTGGTGTTATGGTCACTAAAATTTTCCATTTAATATTTAATATCTCCTCCATAGCTTCCCCAGCAATGTATTTTTTATATTTCCTATTTAATGGACATATAACACTTTTAAAAGACTTGCCCTATTTCCTTATGTGCTATATTTCCCTAATTCTCTTTTATCTCCCCTAAAACGTGATTTTTGATTTGGAAAACGAAAATGTCTGAACAGTAACTAATACGGAAACTTTTTTGATAAAACTAAGTATTTTAAATTTAAAATACAAGAATAGATAGTAGAGTTCTTTCAGCATTCTTACGTTTTGTGTACAATCGAATACTTATCATATTTCTTGTCTTAATTCAGAGAATGATTCAAGAAAAAAATCTCTTATCTAACATTAAAAATTTAGCACTCTAAAATGAAGTAATTATCAAGCGATAAGAAGAATAATGTGTTTTTACATCCAATTATATTACATAAAAGAGCAACCGCATTTTAAAATGAATGCAATTTAAATTTCATCATTTCTTGTTTATTATGTTAATCCGTAAACGTTAAGTCCAACAAATTTTAAAAATTATGTTTAAAGTATATTTGAAATAGTAACCAAATCATTATGATAACAAGGAATGTAAAAAAAATGGTTCAGCATAGGGTTGGTAAAAATAGATATTCATTTGATTTACTGTTTTCAAAGCTTTGCAGTTTGCTGAATTTCAGATCTTTCTCATGATCAACCATAATTTGCCGATTTCAGAACTATGCTGATTCATCATGTGGATCTAAACCTTCTACAGCTTATTTATTTAAATACTGAAGAAAACATTTAGTCATCAGTGCCTTTAACTCATCGTTTAATCTGCGTAAACTTCATATAAAAACAAGCGACTCTGTCGTCAAATTTTAAATGTTTAAGTTGTCCACTTGTTGTCATAAACATTCTACAAAAATCATTATTATAATTATTTAGAAAATTTTTAACTACAGAAATAGAAATCTGTATTCTTTAAAAAAATCACAGTAAAATACCAAAACTTGGAAGGAAACAATTTTTAAAGCAGATACAGAATTTCTTCACACACCAATCAAAAAATTGATATTATAAATACATTTCAATGATTTTTTTCTGTATATAAAAAAAGAATTATTTTAAGATGGAATATATTTCAGTTCCTTATCACCTAACAACCGTAAAGGGGAAAAAAGAACATAAAATACAAAAAAAAAAATCGGATTCCTTTTCGTTGCTGTTATTTGAACT
Source organism: Argiope trifasciata (assembly GCA_026543055.1). Lineage (NCBI taxonomy): Eukaryota > Metazoa > Arthropoda > Arachnida > Araneae > Araneidae > Argiope > Argiope trifasciata. The sequence continues at coordinate 2,324,892 of JAPMOQ010024920.1, read as the reverse complement.
GAGGCTTAGTAACGGCATTCTTCCCAAGGAAAAGCCAAAACAAAGTAGCTAACTGAGGAAAAGATTTAAAAAGCTAACTAACGACGAAAAGTGGCTGATGAAATCAAACAAACGATGGAAACGATTTATGAAAGCAAACGTAGTGATTCGCAGACATCTCCAATGATGTTAGGAGAGTCAACAGGAAAAAAGGTTTACTTACCGATGACCAAAAGGAGCATCACGGAAGAAAATATCTTTTTCTTCTTTAAGCCTGCAAAAGAAATGCCGGTTTCTATTCTTTTCTCCCGTCTTGCAAGTCGACGGAAAATTTCAGTTTCTAATCAACCAAATTTCTTTTAAGGAGAAGATTTAGTCATAAATGTATTATGGTATACTATGTAAAATTCATTGAGTCTTGGATTTAAGATATCCGACTATGCTCAAAGGAAAAATTTCGAAAAATTGGCTTTTTAAAAAACTATTTATAATTTTTAGATGTTTTGTCAATTATAAGTACTTTAAATACAAAATCAGTATTTGAAAATATAATTTATTTTCTGAAATAGGAAAAAATTTAGTATATTTTAATGACATTTAACCAAAAAGGTTAACTCTCTACACAAAACTGTAACGCAGCAATCCTGTTTTTCTTTATACACTAGTTGTAGAACATAATGATGAATGAAATCAAACCAAATCTAATAAAAATATTGAGATGCAAAGAATTGATGTGTAAAAATATGCATATATATGCATATTTTTCCATAAATTCAAATCTTAATTTTTCTAAAAACACCTACAAATGAAAAAATATTTCAGCAACAATAAAACCTTTGGTTCATTTCATTTCCCTACTATTTAAAACGCGCGCTGAAAGTTTTACCTAAAAACCTCTATTAGCTTTTGAGATATCGTGTTAACGGTGGAGAATTTTTATGAAAATTAAAATTGAAGACAAATTTTAGCTGAAAAAAATATTTTACTTAAAATTTTCCTGGATGATGTGTTAGACCTTCCTTTGTCTAGAAAAAATAAACCATTTTGGAAAGAGAAAAGTCCGAACTGTAAGAAACAACAATTTTTTTTAAAAAATGCCTATGTGGTCAATAACCGGTGTTTTTCAACGTAGTCGGATACCTAAAAACCCTTCCAGAATTTTCATTCTTTTCTTGCAAACTTAATGAATCAGTTTTGAAGGTATTTGAATTGTTTGAAGATGATACTACATAGTGAAGATGTAAATAAATAGGTAATATATTTTAATTGCAGTTTTTCTTGTAATTCGGGATTAAAGGAAGAAGACACCTAAGTCCACATTTCTCTCCAAATTCTGAATCGGCACTATTGGGGGATAATCTTATATGTAAATTCAGAAATTGGTGGGATTTCCTGTGAGAAAGAGATGCTTCGTTTATTGAAATCGAACAAATGCAATATATACAGCAAATCACCGTATGATAAAAGTGTGTATCTAAAGAAAAATTACATAAATTAAGTTTTTGTATAAAATTGCATCGTATTGTATTTGTTTTATTTTGTATATCGCAGCTAAACAATATTGTCTATCAACTTTTTCAAATTCCTGAATTTCTTCCAATTTTTGAGGTTACCGTTAAAGTAAATATTGGGTCACTTCGGTCTTTTATTATTGATGAGATGATCTTTCTCTTTGCAGTTGTGATCGAAATTTCTTTACGTATTCTTTTTAGAATATTGGCCAAAACTCCAGCTATCCTAATGCTTCTGTAATAATTTTTGGACATATCTCTGTTTTTTCTCAATCAAAGAAGCACATTCTCTAAATGCTTTAAAATTACTTATAATTGAATAATTTTGTTTATAAAAATATATTTCTTGATATGCAGGTGTACTTTTTTTTAACTATTTGCTTCTTAAATAAATCTCTTTTAACCGTGCATTAAAATTTATAGCACAGTTTTATACATAAAATAGATAAATTAAAACTTTTTATAATGCATGAATGTTAAAAAAACTATTTGTTGGCTTAATACTGAAATACTAGCAGAAAACAAAATATAAGAACAATTTGCATACAAAACTAAGTAAGATTTAAAACAATTTTTGAACCTTCAGGTTTGCATTCATTATTCACCAAATAAGGATTTTATTGAATCAAAATAATAAAATTAGAATTTCAAATAACCTTCAAAGCTACGAAAAAAACTACAGTTGAATTGTTTTATTTGAATTTCACAAAAGAAGTCAGTTTATATCTAGTACATTTTTTGGAAAATGCTGCTTAAAAGATTTTTCCACAGAAACCGAAAAAGCTCGGAACTTTTTATAGATATTCATTGACCTAGTTTGTGTTGAGAACAATGAACAAATTTTTAAGAGCAATTCTATTTATCTGAGATGGAGGTTTTTTGAACCTACCACGGCATTCTGAAAAATGTGTGTGTCTTTCAATCTATTGAATGCTTATGTGCGCCTTTTAAACACTTTGCTTTTATTTTCATTATTAATTATTTGCAAAGTTTGAATGGTGATGAAGAATTTTAAACAAAAAGAAGCTTCAAGAATTACTTAGTGTCATTGCATTCATTCAACATATACAGGCCTTTAGAAAACATCGGCAAAATGAACACATTTTGAAGAATTTTAACTACCTGCAAGAAAAATTTATCATTTTTTTCTTTCAGAAGAAAACCAATGCCTTCCTTCCTTTCTACAATTCCAGTTCCACCTTTCTGTTAAAACCTGATCACGAAATCTGCATTTGTCTACGAAACACACAAAACTGCGCCGTTTGATAGATCTCCATCCGGCATTTAATTCTTTTGAAACAAGCACGAAAGTTTTTAAGAGAATTCCTTGCTTTTCCACACCCTTTCTTTCGTGTCCTTAATAAACGCGATGTTGCTGAAAGTGCATTTTTCCTGCAACAATCCAATTTATCCCTTGGAGCGCAAAAGGAAATTGCTGTTGCGAAGGAATTTGGTCCACGAAGGCGACGATTTAACAACGCTGCAATCCAATCGATTATAAGGTCATTATATTCATCTTAATCAATAACAAAGTCACCTTTCTAGTTAATAAAAGAAAAGGTTAAAGGGGATCAGTAACACCCCGCCCAATTCCCTTTCACGAATTAAAGCAGCGACGGTCGTCTAAACGGGCCAGCCCCAAACTGGGCAAAAGTAAAGAGAAGAATGAAAAAGTGAGGGCCCACCCTTCCTTCCGCTCACCTTTCACATTTACAAAGACTTATCGCCAAGAGGCAGTCAAATTTTTGTCTTCCAGCCCTGCTTAGGTAGTAGCCACGCGATGCATCGATTACACTGAATACCGACGATATAAATGGCCAGAGGATGATATCTGCAATTTTGCAAATGCAACACGAAGGTGATTGGTTCATTATGACCTTTGAAGGGTATATTTAAACCGTTGGGAGTAACACTTAGGGGATTATTTTTCAACACCGACAGGTATTAAAGTCATTTTTTATATGTGCTCTAAATTGGAGAAGATACGAAAATAAGTTGGACTACGGTCATTTCGCCAAATAAATCAGAATGCAAAATTACCTCAGTAAGCGAACCGAGAGAGTTGCAATTCGTTAAGTCAAGTTTGCTATAAAATTTCCTTAATATCCAAATTACGCATGACAATGAAACACGCGGTTTTATAAGAGCTAAACCCAGGAGCTTGTTCATATTTATCAAAGAAAAACGCATCGATTTTCTCTATTATAAGTTAAGCGTATTCAAAATTCTGGAAGTAGTATCACCCAAGATATTTATGACATTTTCTTTAGAACTAAATCTCTTTTGAAAATCAATGGCATTTCAATTTTATTCACAGTATTAAGATTTTATGAATCTCTTCTTACAATCAAAATGCACAATTACTTAAATGAATGAATTCATTAAGAAAAAAATTGCTATAAAAATTTTACTGTTAGGCTTCCAATTTAATTCTGTATGTTTAATGGTCTGCCTTAAACTATAGGTTTTGGTTTTCTAATAGATTTCAGTACAAGTAGAATTTTTGATTTAGCTTGAAATCCTTCGTTATTAAAAAGAAATTATTTTTGTTCCATTCATATATTTGTTACTAGACAATTTTGGCAATCAGATACTTCTTTGGGAATAGTGTTTGTGCCTGATTTCACTACAATTTCTTATGCTTAGACAATCTTTACAGTTTCTTCAGAAAGAATCTTGACTATGATAGACATTTGAAACCTTATTCCAATTCTACTCATTGACCTCCAATGCACCTCCATAGTGGAGTTGATTCAAGTCAAGTGTGATCAAGTAACTGCGTGTATCTTCTAGCATAAAACTGTGGGTTGTCTTATGATGTACTACTATTCTATGGCACGGTTAACGGGTATTATGTAATATTCGATAATGCTAACAATAATTTCAGACTTAATATAAAAATGTATATGAAGATAATTCAACAAATTTGGTAATGTTCTGGTTGGACTACAATATGTCTTGAAAATATAGGAAGTAAAAATAGAAGGAGATTGTATGAGTGCTACAAATATTTTTCAAAATTTGACTAATACTTTGATGTTAGAAACGTGTTGAACAGGGAGAGTTGAAGAAATGCAACCCTCTCTCCAAGAGTTTTCTCCTGAGTAAACAATTTGGTCATTTATCGTCAATATTTGAAGGATTAATCGGACATATTTTATTCTGCACGTCATCGAATTTCTGGATGCATACTATTACAGAGTAAAATTTTTAAAAAAATTATTTCTCAAATCAGTAGTTAGCGAAAAATTTTAAACATTTTTAATATAGTTTTCGATAGGAAAAAAATTGTTTCTGTGCAATCAGCAAAATCAGGTTTCTTGTACGGAGGAAAGATTGGTTCTGCTTCATTAGGATGCAATGCTAGTGTTATCCAAAATTCACTTTTTACTCAGATTCTAAAATAAGTTATTTTTGTTTATATAAGAGAAGTCATATTACTGCGTTAAATAAGTGTCAGAATGTACAAGAATACATAACAATGCTTTAAGTCATCAAAGAATGAAAATTTTTAATCCATGTATAAGAATACAAAATCAATACGATTTGTCAGCAAGGCACTATAATGCTTAAATCAAACAATTAAATGGAGAAAGAGCTGCAGGAAAATTCGTAGCTTTAAAAAAAGGAACAAATACTGATAGGAAATATCGTTTTACAACTTTTAAAAATATATCATGCATAATTTTAAGTAAAATAATGTCACCTATTTTTGTTTTTATAACAACTTTCCTAATATACATGCAACAATTGCGATTCCAAGAAATTGAGTGAATTTTAGATTATGAAACTTTAGTTTGAAAGTAATATGCTTTGGCAAACTGCGCAGATTTAATGCAAGTTAGAATACAATAAAATGTTACTTCTGAACTAATAAAATCAGGTTACTTAGTTCTTAGTATAGTTACTGATGCCTTGGACGCAAATCAGCCGTTATGAAAAGCACTTCGATGGTGAAATGCTTACTTAAGGTTTTTAATGATATAAAAAATGCCAATATAGCTGTCTGGATTCTTATACATTCCCCAAATATTTTTAATATCTGGATATTATTCCAAGTAATCCATTTATAATAACATCTGTCTAACTAGAACGATTTTAATTCAAATTTATCTGTAATATGATTTTCACCGTGTATAATTCGATTGTGTTAACTCAGTAAACAAAATGGAAACTTTAAATAATAAACGGCATTCAGAGTGGAAGAAATATGTCCATGCGTTCTGCTTCGTTTATCGATAAAGAATAAAATGTCTTAATTCGCAAAAAAACACTACAAAAGATTTTATAAGCGATTAATGAGAATAAAAATTCAATGATTGGAAGTCCAATTTCTTTTTGCTTTCAAAGCTTTTTTCTCCTTAGTCTTAATTTTCATATTATTACCTTTGAGCTTTAATGTTTAGAATTTGGCGAATCAGCATAACGGTTAAATAGAATGTTCAGCATACTTATGGCAATTATTTCTACATTCAATGCTTGCACAAGAATTTTATTATACTTGTTCGATACTACATTGCCGCATAATTCCTGAAGGGAGATTTTTGGAGAGGTTTCAGATTACTTTGTAATTAGAATGCATTCCCTCTTTATAGAATTTGTGCGATGAAACAAAATATTAAAAGGATTTCAAAAAGACTACTGAATTGAATTTATTTGAAATAAAGTTCATATTAGAAATACTTTTGCAATTTAAAACTAAGTTGAACTAGTAATAAGAGGAAAGTAAATATTTAAATTTTAATAATGAAATGCATATCCCAACATTTTACAATATTTACAGCAGATCATACAATAATACATTTTTTCAAATGCATTATTTGTATGAAATAAAGATTCCTGGTTATTATTTCATTTATTTGTACGTTGTTTTAAAAATTTATTTAAATGTTTTATCTTGATTTTATCCTTATTATATTGTATTATTCATTCTCTCTTTATATTATCAGTGCAATCATGAAATTATTTCGGATATAATAATGTCAATATATGGAAAAAGAAAAAAACTGTTGTTCATATTAGTTAACGAAAATTTTTGGTTGGGGTGGGGGCAGAGGGCTTTCCCCCCCATTTTATTTCTAATTGTCTTGTTTCTAATTAAAGATTAATTATTAACATGAATGGAGGCCAAATAAAAAAATTTCGGATACATTTCAATATAGAAATTTAAATTACTTACACAAGAGTGTTCATTAAAAAAAATTAGTTGGCACTTTCGGTCCACAAATTCTACCTTTTTTCTTTTTATGAGGAAAGAATTACCCAAAAAAATAGAGCAAAGAAAAAATTCTCACACTTTATTTAAGCTTCCGCATTCTGCTGGATATTTCAATTTATCAGATGGTTCTTTACAATGTGATAATCCATTACAGAGACAGAGACATACATCTTTGCCGTTCTAAACTTGTCATTCTGAAAGATGCATCGTTTTAACATTCTTGTTCTGTAATGAATATTGTATTAGACGTATAATAGTAAGAGCTGTCACATTCATTTGGAAGAATTATAACTAACCTGTAACTATTTTTGTATTTCCTAAGTACCAAAAAAAAAAAACCTTACATTCATATATGTATAATTTCGCATCTTTCTTAGGTCTTTGGTAAATATTTAACAGAAATTGTGACTTGATTATAAAACATTGGTAGCAATTAATTTCGTCTAAACATTTGGTATGCTAATTTTCTTTTTTCGACTAAGCATTTAATTTTATTTTCATTAGCAGATTAATTAGCTAAATTTTCTCGAATAATGATTTTTTCTTAAATATCTACTTCAATAGATAATGTTGCGTTTTAATAATCATAGAAAATTGCATGTTAAAAATCTATCATATTACAGTGAGAGATGCAAAATTTTCCTTGTCCTGTGGAATCCTTGGGTATAATGATACTACCCTAAAATTTAAGTTACTTCTTTAAACTGAATGTATTCAGATAAAATATATCATTAAAATAGTGACGGTATAATTACAGTACGCCATATGGTTCGAAAACATTTATTCCAGATTTTTAGTATTTGTAGCTTTTAAAAATATTTATTCTTTTCCAGCAAAGACAAGTAATTGTTCAACTAAATAAGTAAAATCGATGCAGGATCTTATTTCAAAAGAATATTTTATACTTTGATGTAAAATGTCTTAAAATTAGGTAAAAATGCTTATATTTTACAGATATTAAAAAAGTAGAGATTTAAATTATAAAATGTACATCCTTCAACTTTCAAATTTGTTCGTATCTTTCTAGTGTCATCTTTAAATTCAGAATCTTGAGATAAGGAAATTTGAGCACTGAAGTTTATCTCCAGTTCATTTCAAACGAAGATAAGTAATGAATGTTTGGATTAAATAATATTGCAGTTTCCTTTAAAAAATATAGATACTGTCTTGACATCGTGCCATTGTAAACTAATGGTTTCCATTAAAGTTTTCTGAAATATAGCTAAAGACCAAAGTTCGTTTTAAAGAGATTCCATAACATGTATTATTTTTCTTATAAAATATATCTTGATAGTACTTTTTGTGTTTATCATTATTCAAGATTTTATATTTCCATAATTGGTTTCACTGAATATTTTTCAAGCATTTTGTTTATCAGTTCTTTCATTATTTTATTAGTTCTTTGTATACAATATTAGTCATGTACTTTGTACACAATATAATCTTCAAATTTTTAATTAAAAATAAAGCATTTGAAAATAATATTCCACAGAATATGCACGTTTATAAATTAAAGACCATAAAAATATTTTTTAAGTTGGCAATATTGATTCCTCGCCACGTCCTTTGATAATTTGCAAGCAGATTCAATAAAAGTTCCGTTGTAGCATAATAAGAAACAAAAACTTTAAATTGATGTGACGTAATATATTTTTAAACTTCAAATTATGAGACAGGAAAAAAGTAGTTAATTGACATATTTTTCTTGTTGTTAATCCTTCTTGCATCACAAAAAAATGGCTTCCAGGTGCGAAAATAAACTGTTTTAAAAAGGGGAACCTTCTAATCTTTGCAATTTAAAATTAATCTTTCGTTCAATAATTTTTTAATACTTATTTTCTGATACATTTTCTACGCCGTTTTTGAAAGCACAGAAAATTCGTTCAATTAAAGCAGATTGTATATTTGTAAAATGCAAGTGTTGAAAAGCATTTTTATTACTTTAAACATCAGTAAAATGATTTTAATTTCGACATATCAACCACTCTGGATTTAAGAAATAAACTTTTTTTATTCGGATTAATAAAGTAGATGTTTAGTTATTTTTTTTTTTTTTTTTTTGCAAAGGAGATTATTAAATTTTAATCCCAGCAATGAAAAGTGTCATCGTAAACTGTATTCAAGGACATTTTAATTTTTTAAAAATTAAAATCAAGAAACTAAATTCTAGGACAAAAAATCCAGTATTATTAAAAAGCTAATTTTAAAAACATTAAAATGATGTAATGAATGCTATTGTGCAATAATATTTTCTGTCGTTATATTAAAAAGTTCATAAGTTAATTAAAATGCTGTTTATTACTTCAAAAATTAATTAATTCTCGTCTTCCGAAGATCACATGTGCGAAATTCGATAGTTTTACGTCATCCCTGTCAAGGGCTAGCAGACAGAAGCCCATATTTGACTTTATTATTAGCAAACACAATACAAGAATTTTCTCCGTCATCTTTACTACATATAATCTCAGTTTCCCTTCATAGAGTTCGTATACTTTGTTTCGATAAAATATTAGCTGGCACCCGGCGTGTTGCTGCAGCAGAAGAAATAATTTTGGAAATATTGTTTGAAATTTAAAATAACTGTCTTGTTTAATTAGGAATGACTGAAAGAATAATATTTATTTTCGTATCTAAAATGAATACATTCATTGAAGATGAGTGATATATAAAGGAAAAGTGTAAATAACATTAATTCTATTTTTTTAAACTTTATTATTCAAGACTTTAGGATTGGCATTTTTTTTTTTTTACATCTTCAGCAGAAACAAATAAATTCAAGTAATAAATATTCAAAGCTTCATCGCAATCGGATTGAGCGTTACGGCAACAAAGAAGTGACGTAAGGACAAACATTCATTTTTATTTATATAGATATTGGTAATGGAATGTCTTGCTGTTCCCTGAAACCTTTTTAACACACAAATTGATACAAGAATGCAGTACTTTGGGATTATAATGTCTGAATTTGCTCAAATAGAATCAAAAAGATTTAACTCATTATGAGTTCAAATATCTTAGGCCTGTTAAATTATTATATACTAGCCGCCTTTGGCAATCAGCTGGTTCCCCATGAGTCATGAGTTCTAAAATTTTCAATTAAGCCACACATTAATTAGCCTTGAAGTAATTCCGGGCATTGACTGGCCTGAAATAACTATTTTCTTCAGGATGATGGGTGGAAAGTTCTAAAAAAAACACGTTTTCCTAATAATATATTCTTTAATTTTATAAATCAATCAGTTTTAATAATTGATTTAGATGACCGATTCATGTAGCAACTTTTATTTAAAATATTAATAAAAATATTTTCTAAAATATAGCTCACAAAGTATGAAGAAATCTAAAACTCATTACTCATAAATGCATTGTTTGGCTCAAGCGTTGACCGTAAATAAAGAATATTTGTTGAATTAATTGTTTAGATATTGCAAACGATTATAGAAACCTTTGCTTTGCATTTATTTTTTTTAGAAAATATCACATTTTATTTTTTTTATTATATCCAGACACGTACTAAAAGTTGCATTTCTTTAGATTTAATTTGCGATGATAGTTGTGTGTTTTTTAAATTTGAACTTCCGTCATTGTTTTATTTTATTTTATCCAGTCACGTGCTAAAAAAACATGGTTAAAATATTTATTTAAAAATTCTTTAAAAATAGAAGCGTAAATTATACATTAAAACACTGATACCATTAGAAAAATAATTTTTTAAATCTTTAAACTGAAATAAAAATTATGTTTGTGCGATAATATTTTCGGAAGTGATAGCAGAAAAAAGCTGAAATTTCCTTTAAATTTTAATTAATTCAAATTCTAATTAAAAATTCGAAAAAAGGGCTCAGAGGTGCACATTCCCGACCTCCAAGGTATACATGTGTCAAATTTGGTAGCTGTAGGTCCAATGGTCTGGTCTGTAGAGCGCCAACACACACACACACACACACACAGAGCTTTATTATAAGTATAGATATAGATTAGGATTTCGAAAATTTAAAGACAAATTTCAAACACTTTTCTCGATTATGAATGCCGGTATGAAACAAGTATTTAAATGATGTTAGGGTTTTAAGCATATTAAAAGCACTTAATGCAGACATTCTTTCTACCAAACTTGAAAGTTATAAAAGTTTGAACAGAACTTTTACTCATTTTACAGCATAATATTTACAAATAAAAATCATTGAGGTCATGTATATGTGGATATATGTTCTACATTCCAAAAGTGCAGAAGTTAACCACTTAATTCTTTTATTTTTTTTACTGTCGAATAAGATGACATCTTCCTTTTAGGAATATTTACTTATTTTGATTCAAGTGGAATTCCACTGATTACTTGACTTATTTATGTATCTTAAGTAATTTTAATATTGAATTATAGTTGTTATAAATGATTTACTTTTTGCTTACAGCTATCAAAATTCAATAAACCAATAAAATAGTTGAGTGGTTAATTTCATAATCAATTATGTATTAATTAATTTACATTTTGCCCTTTTTTTGTAGTAGCTTCGTAGCAAATTATTCCGAAAGGAATGTTTTTATGCCATTTTAAAATTTAAAAAAATTATTCTTGCAATGTTATCAACTTCTTTTCCGTGCAATTTTCTCCTTCGGTTTTTATTAATTTTTTGTAATTTGAAGTTGACTATTTTAAAATACATTAAAGCTCCGATCTGCTCTATAACTATTTTTTGAAAATTATATTTCATATCTCCAGGAAATTTTTATTGGCATAAACTAGTAGTTTAACCCCTTCCCGTAAAATGACGAGTATAGCTTGGCATTGATTTTTCATGCCATATAGCACAATGACGAGCTATACTCATCATGCGACTAAATTACTGTTGAATATAATAATTAATTTAATTTAAAATGTCTAGTGTATTGAATGTGGAGGCACTTTTTTACTTATGCTGATATCATAGATCACTATCATATATCGTTTGATTGTCTAGGTACAAGTTACGGCTAAACTATTAGCAGTCATTCTAATAAATTCGTTTATTCATTCTAATAAACATTTAGCCTGATCATCTGACTTACTAAATGATAAACAGGCAGTGAAATAAACGCCTTAATGAATAAGAGTAATGCAAATCAAGAAGATCAAAGTGATTTAGAAAAATAAACAAATAAGCATATATTTAACTGATACTGATATTGAAACTAATGATAGTGAAAGATTACCAAGAAGACGAAAACGCGCATAGTGATTAATAGGTGAATTTTGCGAACACTCTGTATTCGTAGACACATCATGTACCTAAAATCATTTAAAAAAAAAATACTGGAGCGCCTAGAGTAAACGCGAAAACTAGGGGCTAATCCGAAATTACTAGGGATTTTTGAAGAAATGTTGAACGTGAACTTGCAAATTACAATTACATTCATACCAATAATATAATTTTAATTAATACTTATAAATTAGGTAGAATTATCAAATAAACTGTTTTCTTAAATAAAAATTAAATAGCTATTTCACCCATAATTTTAGCATTTTTAAATCTTACTGGAAGGGGTTAACAGTGCTTAAAAGAACTGAAAGAGAAAGCTGATCTATTCTACGTTTTCAAGCGATTACTAATAACCAAGTTCAAAGAGAGATCAATCAAATACTGTTGTATAATACAATGTGTATTGCATTAACTTATACCAAATTCGTTTTCACATTATACCAGTTAGTAGTAAATATAATAGCAGGAGAAATCAACTATTCTGGTTTTCTTTATTAGCTATCCATCAAAAGGTATAGTAGGAGAAAAAAAATAAAGATCATTCTAGTCTCCATAGATTTGTAACTCGAGAAGGAGTGAAACTGTAATGGATTAGTGTTATGATTGATAGAAATAACCGATAAATATGATATTCACTCATATTAGTTTTTTTATTAGTGGTTAAAAATAACATCTTATATTTCACCTAGACACACAAGAAGAATATTTTTTCTAACACGGAAAACTGTATGAACATATCTCACAATAGACTACTTTAACCCCTTAACGGTCGCATAATTTTGAAGAAAATGGTCATAAAAGTGCCTATTTCTTATTCAAGAAAATTCTACAAAACTGAGTGTATGTACAATATTTGCATTCATTTGTAATTTTTTAGTTAACTTTTAGCTTGAAATTTAAGAAAAATCGAAAAAGCCAACATTCAGGGTTATTATGACTGAATGTTAGCTTTCCAACAAAGAGAGAAAATGAAAAATATGTGTTTCAAGCATTCAAACATAATTTTTTTACCTTAACCCATTACGTAAATAAATACCAACATAGGCCAACATCACAATCAAGGCAATAGTACCGAGTTTCCTTTCTTCTGACATCTAGTTTAAAATAAATGAACTATCTCTAAAAACATAAGAAATAGTCTAGGGCAGCCATCTGGTGTATATATTGAGAAATAAACATGATTCTGGGCATAAGAAATAGATTGTTTTAATATTTTTGGCGCATTACTTTTGAATGCGCCAGCCCAGAAATATCACGGACGCGAAAAATAGAGGTAGAAACACCCCGTCATTTCCCCAGGAGCGAGAAGGATGGGGTTAAGTAATTGGTAATTACTTTAATGTTTACCTGTGAGAAATATTCTGCATTCCTTCTACAATTCTACCTCGGATTTCAGCTAGAATGGATCACATAATCGGCATCCATATTTATTGGAAATCGAAAAATTCATCAAAAAGAATTCGGAAGAAACATCTCGAAAAACACAAGCGCCCAAAACATTCACTTTCCACACGGTCGGTTGCTACAAGCTGCCGCGGAAAAAGAACTTTAACAAGAAGGATATATTGCATATCTGGCAGAAGTTGCGAAGCTTGTACGGGTCGGTTGCGTCTGTGTTGCGATGATAGCTGTCAAAAAGACATGCTCTTCTCTCTTCCTTCGCTCTCACTTCGAAGGAAAGTTGGATATTGTTGGAGTCCGATTTTCTTTGTTTTAAAGTCCTCTGATCGACTTTAGAAGAAATTCTCAGAAACTGATGAAATCGAAAAGTCGACACTTTTGATTCAGTTGAGAAAAATTTCATTCTATCCATCCATGAAGATCATTGAAAAAGTGTGATTATTTGATTTTATTCCATTGATTTAAACATCGAATTAATTTTAATTCAATTAACAGTTTAAATTTCGCTTTAAATAGGCACATATTAATTGATTTTTAGAATTCTAGTATTTTTATAGACACATTTAAAAATATTTCTGAATAATTAAACGGTACCTTTATATCAATTGAAAGAACTATTGAATTTTTGGTTCATTTCTGAAATTTCAAATGCTCAGTCAAGAAGTCAAATTTTTTATAGTAATGGTTAGTTATTTGATGTAATAAATATAATACTTTTTCCTAAATAGGTAATAGTAATTCATTAAGGATAATTAAGTTACTTAGATTTACAAATTAATGCTATAAATGAAAGTACACACGTATGCTGTCAAGATGGCAAATATGACTTTGTACTTGAAAATCTATATATAGGTGGGGACTTTTATTAATTTTTTTCTAAATCATAATATAAATTGCAGATTATTTAATTACCCTGATTAAAATTTGTACTGTAAACTCTATAATTCGAAGATGGAACACAGATCTCAGATATACATGATATGGATAGACCAGCATCAGTTTCAGAGGCTTTTGTACAACAATGGAAGACAGTAACACTCTAGAGAATGCTAACCACCAAGTTTGGTATTTAATGATTCCTAGTTTTCTATGATTATTCTCATTAAATCTTTTCCACTGACACCAGACGCGAAAACTGAGAGCTATCCTTAGAGTGTTCAACAAGATTTAATAAGTCCTGACAATTTTTCTGCATCAGTAAGTCCTTTTTAAATGTTGTGTAAAAAGGCATCCAAAAGACTATATGTAACTAACCATAAAAATCTTAACGCTTGGTCGTGGATTGACTCGGTATCATATTTCTAAGATCGCATTTTAGAAGTCAATGATAGTGTGACAGCGAAGAGCAAGTATCATTGGAATCTTGTCCCTATTTCCAGCCTTTATCCCGGCAGAACTATTCAATAACCAGTTTTGGATTAATATAACCTGATAAATAACCTTAAAATATAACCTTCATAATAAACATAGTTTAAAGCACTTTATTTCATAATTATCAATCGTGCGTTGATCAAAGAGGTTTTTCCTGTTTGTCCACTTGTGTGCATTTAACATGTGGAAGATAACAGAAATTTGCTTTTCAGTAACTTCAAATGGATTCGAAGAAAAATAGAACCTTTATGGACCTGTCTTTAATGCCAATGGTTCAGAAAACCTACAAATTTTCAATAATTTAATGCCGTATTTGTGCAAATGAAACTAACGAAGAAAATCACTACATTTTGGATTTTTCCTTTTTAAATCCCTAGCTTGTATTTAGTATCAAAGATATTTAAAAAAATCTACACTTATTTTGCTGTGAAAATTTTTTGTCACTCATTTTCTTTAGTTGATATAATTTCCATAACAATTAGGGAATCTTTGTGAATACATGAATGAATATGATGCTTTTAACCCTTAACGTATATTGTTGACAATTGCCTATATCTAGATCATCTTAATTTTATTCAAAAAAACTAAATGTCTCCATCCTGAGTGCATGATAACCATAGAAAATAAATCCTGTCTGAAAGAAAAAAAGTTGACACTATTTTTGACGGGTAAGTTATGTTTCTTTTACATTTAATGTTGTGGTTGATGAAGCTCAATGTGTAACCTGATGAAATAGTTTCTGTTGTCGAGTTGTCTATAAAGACGGGATCTATCCAATTGTTAAAAATTACTTCTCATCTGTAGTCAGACAAGCTATGATGCTGTATTTTAAAATTATGTACTAGCTGGAATTTCGGGAAATGCTGTATGGTACCAAAAGGTCAATATACAACTTTATTCCAACTAAATATACCATATTATTTTATTTATATTTTTATATATTTTTTACATAACCCATGACTATTTTCCTGTAATAAACTTTTTAAAATTCAAAACAAATAACTATGTATTTAAGGGCTAATGGAAAACAAACATATATTATTTGTCTTTTCATACAAATAACACCATATTGCAGCGCAACTGATTTTATAGTTATAGTATTACTATACAATCTCCAACAATATTTATAGACATATTTGACTGTTCAACAACTTGCACAGTATGCTGATTAGTTCGAAACAATATATCTAAAGAGTCCCAAATAAAGTATTACTGAAATGTAACTCAGATTGGTATTAGACCTACTTTGTCTTGTGGTAGTTGTTGCAAATAAATCCGATTCTATTTCAAAGATAATCATAACGAGGCAGTGTTTTTATTAAATGTCTTTAATTTGAATTTTTTAATGAAGACTGTAGCACTCTCTTTTTCCACCTACACTATGATTCACTCATTACACGCCGCCCTCTGGCGGAGTGATTAGAGAGACAGTCAGTTAAGCCTCTGTTATCGTTATGTGTTGACGTGTTTTGTCCACTCTCTGTTTGTGTTTGTGTGTAACGTAACCTTATATGTTTTAATAATAAATTCATGTTACACAAGAAGGCTTATCTTAATTAGGACCCACCAACCACCGGTCACAAGACAAGATTATCCGAAATCAAATAAAATCTCTAGATCTTTCATCGCACGAATTTCTTTTCATTTTCAGGAAGCAAATATATAAAATAATATTATAATGAGAATCATTTCAACTTCATTTTCATTAAGAAAATAAGTCAACAATTTAACCCTGCACAGGTCTCGCGGATTACAATAGTAACTTTAAGTGAATTTGATGTTTAAAAAATAATTAAAAAGAAGTGCCTTGTTATGTTTAAAGTTGATTAAAGAATGTTGATTAATTATTTTGGAGTTTTATTTTGATTTGAAAATGGACTACAATTGTAATCCACGCGACCTTTTACGTGACTTTATAGAGCGCGACCGGTGCAGGGTTAAATTCAAATAAAACGTATATTAAAATATACTTCCAGAAATCTTAAGCATGAAAAAGAATTTCGTCTAGTACCTCTTCAAATTATAATTATCAGCTAATTTAATTATTAAGTAATGCAATTGGAGATAATATACGTCTTCTGGTAGTTCGCAACAAAATGAAACCAAAAACCAATAAAACATTTTCTGTAGTGGTCCATGTATAAAAAAAGACGCAACTTTATTTTCTAATACATTAAATTTCTTCTGCTGAGCCCCAAGACATTCTATCAAAACTAAATTTGCTCCTATTAGGGATAAGCCACCACTTTTCACAACCAATAAAGGTTCTTTCATCTGATAAATTTAAACAGAATGCATTTACGATCCACTGAGTATTTTCTTCATTTAAACACAAGAAAATTGGTATCATCTGTTCTTTTCGATGCTATCTTTTGAAAAGAAATCGAAATCCGGATGCTTAGTAGAGTAGCTTTTCTTTATTCAGCATCTGATAAATGAATTCTTAGTGCATTTACAGGCAAAAGAATTCTTTTCTCAGCTATTTAAAAGAGGCAGAATGTTGCTGGAAATTGCATTAAATTTGTCTTAGTTTTTAAAAAAGTAATTGAATGATTTATTGTACTTATTTTAATTTTTAAAAGAAAAATGTGATATTAATTTAAATAAGAGGAATAAATAATTATATCATTACACCTCAATAAATTCTCAAAATTAATTTTATAATGATCAATAAATATATTTTTTGTTTCGCTAAAATTTATTCAGAACATGTTTAGTACACTGATGAAACATTTTTGCATTTTACATGAAATTTATTAAAAATTTTCGACAATAAGAAGGATAAATCGGAAATAAATTATCATTTTTATATTTAATTTTTAGAAAAAAATAATAATAAATTCGTATGTGTCTTGTTATGAAAGCATCATTGCGATCATATATTTTTTATTTGTCTGTTGTATTCAGTTTTGGTTGTAACAATTATATCAGTGCTTTATTATTCACTTTGCTAGATACTGAGTGAATCGCTTCAGGCGTATAATCGATAGTATAAAAAGTGCTAATTATTAAGAAATGTGCTTTATCGCGGTTTTTAACTTTGAAGATTTTAATTACACGGTATAATCCAATTACTTCCGCTTACATATTAAACACTTTTAATTAGGATTAATTATTTTTCTTTTACAAAAACCCTTCATAAAAAAGGGATTCTTTTTCTTTTACTTTCATTTGAGAAAAGTTCATATTTCATCGTACTTTTTTTGATCGTAGGATTATGAGAAATTGAAATTTTGTTAGATAAGACATGGTTCTTGTCTGACTCCTGACCTCCAGAAAGGAGGATGATATATTGAACATTTGTAAGTAGTTACTATGACCACTATATAATAATCAAAAATGAATTTTTGTATTCTCTTATGCGCCGCAGTACCGCTCATCCGATTCCGATAAAACTTCGACTACTTATTACTTGCACTTACGCGAAGGTTTTAGACATAGTTTTTTTTTAGTTTTATTAATATTAACGTCCTGTTTGAAAGCAACACGAGGGCTATTTTGGGACGGACCTCGTCATTTTGAACCACGGTCAAATGACGAGGACGACACCTGAACTGGCACCCTCCTCTCCACACCACGCCACACCAGCGGGAGGACGTTTGGCCTGGCAGATTTAACGTGCAATAGACCCCCCCCTCACACGACGGTTCTTCGGTGGAATCGAGTCTCGGACCTGAAACCCTCCGGTTCTGAAGCCGAGACCTTACCACCATGCCACCGCGACCCTAATGTTTTAGGCATAATACAATCATTTAAATTATAAAAAATAATTTTAGATCTATTTACCACATCTATTAACCACGGATTAACCCCCAAATAACTTGCCAAGGAGACACAAAAGATTCAGTAAAGATACTAAATTCAAGCTAGACGTTAAAGTTTTATAGCTACTGTACGTAAACGCAATGCAAGTCTGTCTCTAAAGTAATAGTCTTATTAGAGAGTGTGGGGGAAAGTTTTAGGGTAACCAATCCAATAGGTTTGAAATTTTAACTAAACATTTAATAAAATTTTGCAATAACTTCCGAAAATATTATTGTACAAATAATTTTACATCATCATAGTTTCAAAAAAATTATCTTTTAAACTGTATTAAAAGATTTTATGGCATAAATATACAGTTTCAATGTTTGATCAATTTTAAAAGAAAATATTTTAATCACGTTTTCTAACATTAAACTTTTGAACGAATATTAAACGAATCAATGAGATACAATAAATAGTTTTTTTCCCATTACCATTCCGAAAGAACACCAGGCTTTACAATTCTAAAAGAATTGTTTGTAAAATAGAATAATAAAAATAAAATAAATACTATTTATGTTCTCCTTTATATAACCTACATTTTCTATGAATGTATTCTTTGCCGACAAGAAAATAAATATCAGTCTTCCTATCATTCTTAATTAAACAAGATAACCTTTTAAAATTCCAAATGATATTTCCAAGACTATTTTTACTGCGGCAGCAACTCGCCGAGTACCAGCTAGTTATATATAATAATCATTCAGACAACTACAGATCCATCCGTATACGGTATGGTGGATTTCTTTTATTTAAATAGAGCAATTTGAAATCGTAAGCGAAATTCTAGAAATACTTACCTGTATACATTTTTCAAGTTCACCGAATTTTTAAATTTTTGAATACAAAGTCAGCCTGATGGCTCGTTTTAAAATGCGAATGTTGATATTGGATTAGTTTCTCGTGAAGGAAAAAGCACACCAAAATGACGCCTTCGAAAAGAATCAATCTATCGGTTTGACAGGGTGGGTATTTTTTTTCTCCCAGTATAAGACAAGACGAGTTTTGCAGAAAATTCCTGAAGAATTGCGAGGAAGATTGCTTGAATTCCAATAACAAGAATTCTTCCCAGTTATTTCTCATTGAGACCAATCCGAGTTTCGAGGATTCTCCATCTGAAAAAAAAATGAGCGCCCCAAGATTTCTGCTTTTAAATCGCTTAAGTGGTTGTTTCAAGCACAAGTTCTTTAATATGAGCGGAGCAATACTTTTTCCGATGTTCTTTCTTTCACAATTCCAAAACTTCCCTGGCACCACCCTGTATACGTGCACAGTGGGGTTTTTTTCGGCCGTGTGCTTAAAATACCTCGAGCGAAATGGTATGCTTTAAATAATAGATTCCCCATTCTTTCTTCAGAGGTATAGAAAGTACAAGAAATTTTCAATTTATTGATTTCCTGGTGTCAATATAAATGTTCTCAGTTGTGTCTCAGTAGCATTTCTCAGTTGGGTTTAATGAAAATTGCATGGTATGCTTTAAATAATAGATTCCCCATTCTTTCTTCATATGTATAGAAAGTACAAGAAATTTTCAATTTATTGATTTCCTGGTGTCAATATAAATGTATAGCCTTTCTCAGTTGTGTTTAATGAACATTACATGGTATGCTTTAAATAACAGATTCCCATTCTTTCTTCAGAGGTATAGAAAGTACAAGAAATTTTCAATTTAATGATTTCTGTTGTCAGTATAAGTGTATAGCCTTTTCAATTGTGTTTAATGGAAATTAAATAGTATAGTTTAAATAATATATTCCCCATTCTTTCTTCAGATGTATAAAAAGTACAAGAAATTCACAATTTATTGATTTCCTGGTGTCAGTATAAATGTATAGCTTTTCTCTATTGTGTTTAGTGAAAATTGCAACGACGGTAACGATAGCTGTTGCTTAAATATATTTGAATCATTTCTAAATTGCACTACATTTTATACTGTTCAATAAGCTAGCATAAAGACTTTGAATAAAAGGAATGAAAGAGTTTATTCTTCTGTCGCAAGAAGCGAAATAAAGCGAAGCGCCTGAGTCATTAATATAAATGCTGACTGCAGTTTTCAACTTGAGTTTCCGTTTGAGTTGTAGTTCAACTTTAGTTTCTCGCCGTTTCCTATGATTCTTCGTCTCGGAGTTTGAAACAATTTGTTACCCTGTTG
This sequence comes from Argiope trifasciata, assembly GCA_026543055.1. NCBI lineage: Eukaryota > Metazoa > Arthropoda > Arachnida > Araneae > Araneidae > Argiope > Argiope trifasciata. Next base: position 2,304,219 of record JAPMOQ010024920.1, on the reverse strand, counting down.
TTCCCAGGATCAATTTCTGATGCTTTCAGAATATAATCAAGATTATAATAAAAGTGGATTCTCTGACAGGAATAAATATAATAGTAAAAAAGAACAGAAAATAAAGCCTGTCTTCCAATTTTACTCCAGATTAAGATATTGTTATTTTATTTCAAAAAGATATATATCGTTTTTTAAATAAATATAAAAATGGGAAGGAAAACAATCGAAACAAATAGTATATTTTATTCCAGTTATATTTCAAAGCTCTGTTTGGGACAAATTCGAACCAATTACGTTTGTAGAAAGGATTAGTGGGATCTTTAATAAGTGAAAAAACCAGATAAACAGAACTATGCACAAAAAAATTTGTACGAAATTAAAAGTATAAATAAAGAAAACATGTTTGAACCAGAATTTGTCAACCAGTAATTCTCATCAGAATCTGACAAAATACCTTTTTTTTAAGAAAATGAGTTGAAAATATTTAAGCTGATTAATATTCTTACTTAACAGTCTGTCTAATAAAACGAGATAAAGTACAAAAAAGATTCTTAAAAAAAACTAAGAATATCATTCGGAGAAAATTTATTCATTTTTCAATTTAAAAAAAAATTCATGAAATAACATCTGTCTTATTTTTCAACAAATCAAAAATTATTTTTCTTTTAAATTTGTTTCAGTAATTGCTAAATATATCCAGAATTTTTAATTATTTTAAGATTAAAATGTTTTAAAATTCATTATCATGAATTGTTTTAAATGATATATTTAGTTTCGTTTATTTAATTTTGGTAATTAAATACTATGCTCTAACATTGCATTTCGAATATTTTTTTTTTTCATTTCGAATATTTGTTCATTTCTAATGCAAAATATTTGTGCACTTATACTCCGAAACTTTTTTAGTCCTCTCTTACGAGTGCTTTATGAGTGTTTATATGCCATCACTCTTAACGGTATACTTTTAAAAAAAGCGAAAACATTCATACTTCTTAGTGCTAAATTACCATATTAACTGAACTGAAAACTTCAATAAAGGGAAACATGAACTGAGTGACCTATTTGCAACATTTCGATGTACTGAACAATCAAATCTTTTTTGTTGTATATCTTAGGTTATTTTGAAAGGATTTGTCTAAAGGATTTTATGTCTGGATGTTTCATGTTTCACAATCATTTAAAAATCGAAAGTTCTATGGCTACGATTGGTAATTTTGTAAATTATGCAAAGATATAAGCCCTAGTTTGCATATTTTTAAATAGGACATTTTCGAAAATGATTGACACATTCTCTTTCAAGTTTGCACTTATAAGTTAGGAGCAATAAGATGTGTTTATGAACTTTTTGAAGTACCTATATTGAAATAAACTTTAACTTCGCATTTTGGAATTTATATTAAGTCATTTACATCCCTTTAAAATTATAAGACATTTTTGACTAATGATAATAAGAACAAATAATTTGATATTGTTTTAAATAAGAAGAATATTGAATATAAAGCTTCTTATTTAAAGTTAGAATAACTTAGATATAAAAAGAATATTAGTATTAATATCATCTATATATTTTAAGCAAGAATTGCTCTTCATCAGTTTTGTCCTGCCAAAATTTCGCCATTTTTGTAGTAAAATTCTATATTAGAAGAGGAAGCATTTATTAATTTGTCTTATTTAGAATAAGAGATCACATAATCGTTGGCAATAAAATTTAAATTTCATGAAAGTTTCCCATTTAAAATTAAAGGATCTCTAAAGCTATTAATATTATCTCAAAAAATTACTTTTTGATGTATATTAAACAAGGTAGATATTTCTGCAAGAAAAAATCTTACTTTATAAAGTTCAAGCGTAAGTTTTGATCTGTCGGTATATTTAAAAATTGCAGTCAGATTATTCTTCGTGTTAATATAATTAGAAGTAAAATAGCTCTTTAATTATGTAACTCTTGGCTCCAGTTTAAAGTAAAGCAATAATTTACTTTTAACATCAAATTTTCTTAAAATTTTCAAATAAATAAATTTATTCTTTCTTTCCCTCAGTAATCAAATAAACAAGTAAAATATCAAAAATTCTGACCTTAAATATAGATTCCTTGAGATCATGCAAAAAGATTCCCATCTGAAATCAATATTAAAAATTTCAACAAAACGCATTCCAAACGTTTAACAGTAATTATAGTTTGAATACAAAAAACTTTTAAAATATATGTAAATGGAAAAATGTTAGTCTTCAGTATTAAATTTCCAAATGAAACATAAAAAACAGTCAATTTAAATTTGAATATTGAAATGAAATACAGCAAAATTAGGATTAGTTTTCGAAAGAAATGCATCTTATTGATTATCAGAGTAAAACAAATTTCAAACAGAATCGCTGAAATGTCTCCCTTAAAAAAGCGGGAGAAAATCCCATGATATTATATAGAAATTTCAAGAATGTATACTCATTATTCCTTCCTCAGATTGCAAATAAAGCCAGAAAGAGGCTCATTTAAATGCAGTTGGAAACTTTATATTAAGAATAAAGTAGTGAAACCCACTAATTGAGTATAACAAGTAATATAAAAAAATTTAATTCATACTTAGGTCAGCAAACATAATTTTATTTTAGTTATTTTTCATTAAATAATTATCAAAAAATTGATTTTAAGAAATACCAGCGGGTGACCGAGCTCCGCTCGGAAAAAACAGGTATCGAAGCTAAATCGAAGATTTAAATTTTCAATTGTGATTTATCAAAACAATACATGCCATAAGAAAATTTGTGAAACCATTGGTGAAAAGATAACCGGTTAAACCTCGGATTTTCATCGTCCACCAGCGATGTCATGTCTTGATGTTCCATTGGAAATCCCCATCTGCAGTGGTCTCTTCCATGTTTGCTGACTATGCACGGAACGCTTGGGTTCATATCACCACACGGGTTATGGATAATCCATTTCGAGATCAGTTCCTTGAGTTCCGGATCATCTTCTGGAAACTTTATTATTTCGCCATATTGGCTATAGATGGCAGCACGTTACCGCTTAAAACCTATTAGCCATTATGGCAAACTAATAAAGTTTGAAAATATCCTATCTGTAACTCCGAACTGCTTGACCGTAGCGCTTCAAAACCGGTGCCAATCGATTCCTCGTGGCCAAAAACCCCAGACCCCCAAGTTTACCGGAGTTTATTAATTCTGGGGCGATTTTCGACTTGGTAACCATTCCTCGTATTATAGTATAAGATTAAGATTTTAAGAACGAGTTCACTTCAATTGATTTAATTGAATTGAACTCGTATTCACGAAAAATATTGAAATCCTCGCATTTTACCGATTGAGATACTGCTTGTTGATTGCAATTTTCATTACAAACTTCTAAAACTCTATTGAAAGTATTTAAAGTTAATTAAACTAAATTAATTAATATTTGAAAAAACTGTATTAACATCAATTGTCAACCACTACATGTTTAAAAAATATATTTGAACTTGAGTGGATGAATAAAAAGCTATCGATTGAAAATTTGAACAAGATATATAAATAAATATAGGGAAAGTGTGAACTAATAATAGGAATTTAAAAACATAAGCAAACTAAAGCTTTCAAACCTATCCTTTCGATTATCCATTATTATTTTAATCAGTTTTTAGTTTTCTTGTTAATGGATTCACAATAGAGGAGCATTGTGAATGTCATTGATTTCTAAATTGTTGTTATCTATGCTTTTCTACATGAAATATAAAAAGTTTTCTTCCTTCTATATCTGCTTACAGGAGAGCTTGATTATCTGATAAAACTATCATTGGTAAAATGCACTTTAAAATAAGGTTTCACTCTGTAGATTGATTCGTTCCGTTGGCGGTAAATTTGGCAGCTTGTCAACACAGTTTTATTGAAGACATTCCAGATGGCTGAATTCTTCGATCAAAAAGGACTAAGAGTGGAATCGCGAACCTCGGTGTAAATGTAAGATGATAGATTAAAAGATATAAAAAAATTCGTTTATATTTGAGATTGATAAATTTATCTCTCAGATAATAAAAAAAATGATTTATACTGGAAAAATATGTTACTCGAAAAGAATTTACCTTCCAGCAGGAGCTTCCATCATACCGACATGAAAGGTCGCGCGTATTTCCCACATACGCTATAGTAAATTGTAACTTTTCAAAAGCGTAATCATTAAAATTATATTATAAATAGCTTAGGATTAATAACTACAATCACTTTAATCATTTTATACTTAAAAAGAAGCCGAAACAATATAAACATAGATTGAAATAACAATATAAAATGACCACATGATAACTGAATTGATTTAAAAATAATATAAATGAAATTGTTGATATTTTGACAGAACAATTTGCATATAAAATATAGAAGAGCAAAAATACAGAATTTATGTATAAAAAAGAAATGAAAGTTAGATATGAAAAGGAAGAAAATAGTTTCATTGTTATTTCATTGTAGCGTTGGAATTTGAGCAAATGTGTTTAGTGCGCTCCAAACATATAAAGTTCTGTCAAATCTTACAACTGAACCAAGTGATTTTAGTCCGCTTTTTTTGCCTGACGTCGCATCTTCCACTTCTTCAATACCTACTTCGGCTTTTCTCTTTAACAGCCTTAATTTTAGCTCATCTTTAAGAGATGTGGGTGCTTTTTTTCAACATTTTCCTTCGTAAGTGCATTTGCTAGCTGTCGCCAGTCTAAAACAATACGGATTTATTTGTAAAATTATACAAAATCAGATGCGGCAAAAACTTACATAAACGGTCGTGCGTATCTCTAAAATATAAATATCTGATCGGCAGAGACCTATTAACGCCACAAACTTAAGACGACAACTGAAAGTAAGTCAAAGGGAGGGGGACAAATAGCCGGGGACAGGCGTTCCCAGTGGAACCAGATCTAAAGTTATAAAACGAAATTCATCTCTAGTGTATCTCTCTAGTGTATCTCTCGCCCTGGAAAATTAATCTACATATTCTTACTACTCTTAAATATTTTACCTGTCAAAATTTAAGAAAATAATTAAGTAAAACGACAAAATGGTTGAGTCTTGAATGGTGCCTAAGAGGAGGCATCGAAGTGCTAAGGATTAATACATTCACATCCATTTAAACCAATTTTTAAGTATATGTGCATGAAGAGCATCATTTAAACACAGGAATTTGTAATAATTCAATAAACTAATGCATGAGAAAAGCATTTGCAACTAAACACGCGAAAAAAAATTCAAAACTGCGAAATCCATATTTTTAGAATTAGATTTTAAAATTAAAATGCAATTTCTGGTTATAATTTGGATTTCAGGAAAATAAATATTCAGATTTTAGAAACTAAATCCCATGCTCGAATAAAGTAGACATTTTTAATTCTTTACTTTTTTTTTATAAGACACGAAAAATTTCGTTCAGACCCTTTTTCTGTCATCTTGTATCCATTTCTTACAATCGCGAAACGAATAGTTGTCATATTCTGAGAAAATCTCATTCAATTCTGTCATTCCTTTTTGATAAAAGAGATAGCACTTTTCCTGACACAGTTTACTGTACAAGCATTAGGCATCTCGGTTTGAATTTTTCTCTATACAAACAATCATCAATAACTCTGTCAAATGACACCTTATTTCGTGCAACAAAGAGTTCTAAGATTTTTCTTTCAGATAAAAGATAGCATCTTTGTATCGTCAATAAACACTGGGATGAAGTTTCAAAATGAAAGCGAGACAAAATAGTTTAACTGGCCCCAATTTTTTTGAATACATTCACTTTTCTATTTTTAAAAATCTGTTATTTATTACATAATGTCTTTCTTTTTTCAATTAGTTTTGCTTTCTCCGCCGAAGTGAGTGCATTTATGCTTAATTTTCAAAAATTATTGGTAAATGAAGAATAATTTTTTCATAAACGCGAGTACCCTTAATTATCAAATTAATTTTTAAAATTTTTAATCTAAATCCCCTTTTCGTCATCAATTTTTACTTTAAGTCAGGCCATGTCTATATCATACAGTGTGATTAATAATTTCGGTATTTTTAATAACATATACCCATTCACACCGACAAGCCTTCTGTACGATTATAAGGGCAAAAACATGTAATGAATTTAAAGCGATCTTTATTTTAAATAGTTCAATGGCCTTCATGTATAAAAGGGTAAAAATTTTCAAAATTTAGATTTTTATGCAAAATTAATTGATATCAAGCAAATAACCTGTATAAGTAAGATTACAAACTAATTAACTTAAGTGACAAACAAATCAGACAAAAAGAAAAGTTCTTGTAATCTTCAGGTCTTTTAAATAAAGATGATTCAACAAAAAATCCAAGCAAAAAACAAACAAACACTGCAGATAAATAATATTCCTAAACATTTCAAAGACTGTTTAATAAATAAAAAGGTGGTTTTCAGATCACCATATCAATAGATGAGCATTTCACGAAGTTAACTAAAAGGACATCAAAATGATTGAATTTTGCTGGCCTAGATTATTATTTTAAGAAATTAATTTACTTGTCTCTTCAAAATAAGTAAGTGAATTAAATTTTGAACCTATGTAAAAACTGTTTGAAGATATAATTTCTTAGTAACATGTCTGAGTATCAAGAATTTGAAATTCGAAATGAGACTGCAAAAAATAAAAATGATCGATCGTCTCTACTCTCTTTTTTCATAATCGATAAAGTGTTAAAACCTTCCGAGTTCCGATATTAAAACCGAGACCTTCCATTAATTAGAGATCATCTAAGTAGATTATCTCTAATTAATGGAAGGTCTCGACCTCGGAATCGGTTGATTTCAGGTTCGAGACCCACCAAAGAACGGTCATAGAAACGGATCTGGTGCATGTTAAATCCGTCGGTAAATACATCCTCCCATTGGTGTGGTGTGGAAGTTTGGAGAGGGGATGCCAGCTCAAGTTCCGTCCTCGTCCTCTGACAGCAGTTCAAAATTACGAGGTCCGTCCAAAAAAAGCCCAAATGTTGCTTTAAAAATGTGACATTAATATAACTAATTATTGTCAAGACTTTTAGAATAGAGCAAGCAAGTGGCATTGAAACATTAATTGGTGCCATGAGCTTCATAAAACCACTATTTCATTATTTCTTCAGAAATACCACACGAAATATCAAAAAAACGAATCAATTTTATTTTTGAAATACTATAAAGACCACTTTTTGTGCAACTACAATTCCAAGAGTTGTTGATGAAAAATACCCGGAATCTTTAAATTTTACATCGTTTTTTATTTCTAAAGATAAACAATTATTAAGATAAATGCATAATAAAATTCACCTAATGATTATACACACAGATGTTATCATTTGTAAATAGCTTTATATATTTAATTTCAGATTAGGTTTTTTTAGTGAACATGTAAATTTTGTGCTTGAATCTCAAGGAACTTATATATATATATATTATAATCATACTGATCCTTAAACTACAAATCATCTTTAAAATTGATTCAAAACTTGTGGCACACTATACATCTGTATGCACATAATACATTTAATACAGATGTATACATATAATAAAGATATCGAAATTTGCATTTGAAAAAGAATACTTTCTGGCTTTGAATTGCACTTATAAATGTTAACAATTAAAATGATATCATTGCATTTTTATCCCAAAGCGACAAATAATCTGTAAGAAACTTTTTGTCTTCTCATCAGTATCCCAAAATTATGAATGGTCAAGAATTTATTTTGTGTGGTATATTTAGGACATCGATTTTCGCTCACGTAAAGGAAGTCATTCATATGAGTGGAAAAAGTTACAATATATAATTGTATTTTAGTATTGAAAAACAAACAAAACGGGAAAGAATTGACCACAGTTGTGCAAGCATTTTTAACGTCACTTTCCTGACAGATAATTTAAAAAAAGAGAAGAGAAAATTTGATGTTTATTCCTTCTTTCTTATTATCCTTTGTTTGAAAATTTGCTGGTTTATTCCTTATTATTTGTCTAAAAATAAAAGATTCTCAAGATGCTGAAAGTCGATAAATTCAAAAAGTAATAGGGCAGAAAAGCCCTTTGGCCAAAAAATGAAAAAGAAATCAAAATAAAAGAAAGACTCTTGACGCAAGAACGCTCGTATTCTCTCGGTTTGGTCACCAATGGAATGAGCCTTATTTTATAGACCCACCTCACAAAATGAGGTCGCGAAATAAAATAAATAGAAAATAAACTACAGTAGTAAAGATGATCCTCTATGACTAGGAAATCAAATTGATTGAAGGATAGAAGGTGAGCTTCACGACTCTGAGCTTACTTGAGTCTGGTGAACATTTTGCGTTTTCTGTTTCATTAAAACATTTTTTTTTACATCTTCCTGTTGGATTAGATGATAAAAATGAAAAAAAAAGAATTATTTGGATTCGACCGTTAAAGCTTCTTACTATGGGCTGCAAGCTCTTATGAGAGGCTCGTAAATCAGACCCCGATTGAGGCCATAAAATTTACTGATGGGATTATTCCTAGGAATATTTTATGGTAGGCGACCGGACGTAATTCAGATGTTCCTTATAGATCAAGTTTTATCACATTGTCCCAGTTATGGAATCCAGTACTGGAGCACTCAAACAGGCGATACTAACACTCAGCAGAATGTATACATTTAAGATAAATATCTGCATATAATCTATCATGTTATTGAAAATAAATATTTGGCATTAAAAAAATTAATAATTGTTAATATGCGTTTTACATCGATGTTGCCTAGCATAAATAGACTAATAACCCTATTAATCCCTGAATAATAACCTAGCATAGCAGAATAATAACCCTATTATTGTTCTAGATTTACATGATGCCCGAGTATGGAATGTTTTCTTTATTTCTATAAATGTAAAGATATGATACGAATGCACATATAATTCATTAATAGAAATAATTTTTAGTATCCATCTCTTTATTGAAAGTTATAAAAACCTTTATATTATTCCATCTTTACATGTTGTCCGAGTATGGAACACAATGTCTTCATTTCTATAAATATGCACTTATGATGCGCATATGCACATAGAATTCATTAATAGAAATAATTTGCAATAGCCGCCACTTTATTGAAAGCCAGAAAAACCATGTTATTATGTTAGATTTACATGTTGTCTGAGTAGGGAACACAATGCCTTTTTTATTTCTATAAATATGCAGATATGATGCGTATGCACTTAACCCATTTACCTCATTAGCGTATATATACGCTCAGTTTTCTTAGTCACTGTCACTGGAGCGTATATGTAAGCTGCATCATATTATATGCTAACTATATTCGTATTATATGCTATATACCTATATGCATCCTACACTTCAAATATTACCACACTGAACAAAATTACTAACAAATAATGCTCAAAAATGATTTTTTTCTACTTTTATACAATTTTACACCTAAATATGAAATAAAAAAAATTCCGTAATACGGGCATTTTTTTTCATACTTTCATGTGAGGCGAATGGGTTAGTAGAAATAATTTGCAGTAACCCCCTCTTTATTGAAAGCTAGAAAAACCCCATATCATTCTTGCTTTACATGTTGTCCGAGTATGGAACACAGTGTCTTCATTTCTATAAATATGCAGTTATGATACGTATGCACATAGAATTCATTAATAGAAATAATTTGCAGCAACCACCACTTTATTGAAAGCTGAATAATAACTTATTATTCTAGGTTTACATGTTGTCTGAGTAAGGAACAAAAATATAGTATATAGACACAAATAGAAAAACATATAGAAACAAAATGTCTTATTTCTATAAATATGCAGTTATGATGCGTTTGTACATAGAATTCATTAATAGAATTAATTTGCAGTAACCACCTCTTTAATGGAATCGCATTAAATATTGTCAAACTGAGTATCGAAATTTATCTTTCTTTTTTGGTTATGCTATTCAATAGTTTGTATTGTGTTTGCCAGTGTTTCCGAGTTGTAACAACTCTTATCTGCATATATAAACCTATTTTGTGTGTACATATCTCAAATAAATATTTGTGTATACTTATCTTTACTTATCTAATAAAAATAGGAACTAATTTCTGATGCATCATTGTATTCCTGTACCGCTTGTTATTTTAAATACCAAATACATGCACAATTTGAAACCTTATTTCGCCAATGTGTTAAGATGAAAGAGTTACATTTCTAAATCACTTGAAAAATTCCTAGTTTATGCAAATAAACACTCGAAATTAACTTTGTTGAAGCAAAATGGGAGCTTTAGCACAGTTTTAAAAAATTGTACTTATCTTTACGAGCCACTGAATGTGGAAAATAAATGTTAAGCTTGAAAAGGATCTAATAAAGATTTTGGAATCATCATAATAGCGATGTTTTATATTTTGTTGTCTATAAATATTAGATAAATGTTACTAGAAATAAATGGAAAATGGATAAATGCAATTTGCTATGTTACTAGAAAACAGATAAGTATATTACCATTGGGCTCAAAATCAAAGAAAACGTGGATGGATCATTATAAGGAAATGATCCGAAATCTAAGAGGCGAATTAATAATGTGTACTTCAACCAGAGAAAATTTCTGTTTCGCTTATACGCTTATAAGGATACGTGGCCTCCACGCTTTACCCATGGTTCAGAACTGTACAGTTCAGGTGTAAAGTAAAAGCTCTTTATTCGCGGGGTATATGTTCCATAAATATGGCGCGAATACAGAAACCGTGAATACGGAATGGTCATTTATATAGGATTATAGGGGATACGTTCCAAGGTGACAAAATAAAAAATATATATAAAAAATCAATTTATTTGAATTTTTTGAACATTGATCAATTATCTTAAGGCTTAGGCAATGGTTTGAGGAATTTTATAATTTTCTCTTGCTTGGCAATTTTTAAAAGCTCCTTCAATTCAGACTGATACGCAACAGTCGCATTAGCAACTTGCGTCTTAAAAATAAGACTTCGTTCCATAGACGGATCAATGTTCATAAAGAAATCGCAAAGCTCATTTGCCATTCTTAAACATTCACTAAGAATTTTCAAATTAAATCCAATGCTTGTTGAAGCCTCATCTTCAATGGGCTGTGAATTTAACATTTCCTCCAAGTTGATTTCAATCAGATCTTCATCTTACGATTCAAGCAATTCCTGAATGTCACTTGATTCTATCTGTTCGAACTCATCTCGTCCTATTCCATTCGGTTATGTTTGCAGTTTGCATTTAACAACATACTTTAGACAAAGTTGTAATAAGATCTATTTTACTTTTTTTATTAGTCCATTTGATGCCATTTACAAAGGATATTGGGTTGGATACCTATTGGAATTCTTTCATTATTATGTATGTACTTATTAGATCCGCGAATAAAGAAATTTTTAGCCTAGAATACAAGAATTGGGCCGCATTTTTTTAAATCCGCGAATAGTGAAAACGCGGATAAGGAGCTTTTACTGTTAAGCTTAATTGATACTAGTGACCGTCAACTGAGAGATAAAAAAATCACTATAAGATGGGTTTAGTTTAGTTTTATTAACGCCCAGTTTTAAAGCAATATTAGAGTTATTCTGAGATAGAACTGGTAATTTTTAGAGGCAGTCAGATGACAGGTACGACACCTGCGTTCGTACCCATCTCGCCAAACTTCCGTACCGCACTAGAGGGAGAACGTTTAGTAGAAACCCGGTTTCGAGACTTCGGTTCCGAAACCGAGCCTTACCTCCAGGTCACCCAGCCACGCTATCAGATGGATAAAAATGGATGGGGAAGGAAATATACTTAGGGTAGAGATTAAAGGGAACATCAGTTGACCATTAAATAGACAAATAGGATATTAACACCTGAACAAATAGCCTCGACTTTAGTGGGAAAAGTGAGCTACTTCAACTGTTGAAGTAGCTCACTTTTCTCATTCGCAATGTATCCAGATTGGTAATGTATTGCAGATAATTTGTACATGGCCAATCAAGACATCTAAATTGGTTTGATTCTTCTGAACCTGCATAGTTTCTACTTTTTTAAATTAGTAAATAAAGAACACTGAATATTTGAAAAAGGACCTGCAAAAATTATAGGATTTTGATTTCGCTAAGGTCATTGTGATCGTAAATTTAGGTATTTTTTACTAGTTAGACAATGACAAAAAATTGTAATTATGTGAATAACGGGTTGTTTTTATTATAAAATTTTTACTGGAAAGCTAAATTTTAATTTAATTTACAACCCGAGGATTCAATAATTGCCCAAACTGATCGAACCTATAAAATATTTATTCACTGAATCACAAGTTCTAACTTTTAAAAATTAGTGCTAGTTTAAAATGAATTTAATATTCGAAAATATAGTTGTTAGAGTTGTAATATAGTTATAGTTACAGAACTGGAAGAATTTAATGTTCTAGAAAAATCAGCCTGGACATTAAACACAAGTCACAGTAATGAATTAATAAAATGCCTATCTTTTTTTTTTTTTTTGCAATTCCCATATTGTATGCAAAACCTTGTTTTGTAAACAAATAAGTCACAAAATTTAACTCATCATAATTACCGATTATGTATTACAATAAAAGATTATTTAAGAAAACAGAACAGTACAAGAAAGAAAATTTATATCATTGAAAAGATAATTTTTTTAATGTTTAGATAAGATAATAATTTTAGAAAAAATGGCTCTTAAGTACACATCAACCAATAAATTTCTATTATCACTATAATAGGTATGCAAAACAATAGTCTGACTTTTGCATACCTATAAATGCGGTCAGCCCTTGAACTGTTTCAAATTTTTAAATAATGCATCAAATTATATAATGTATATAATTTTGGCTCACCAACAGGAAGGCAAGATTAGATGGTGAAATTTGGCTCCAATTTTAAATTAATAACACCCTTGATATTTAGAACTAAGTCTGGACTTAGATGTTTCATCTGGATTTTCTGATTAATATCTATGTAAACATCTGGAGATGTTTATATAGATATTAATCAGAAACAATTATACAACACTTGCTGGAGCCCGGCGTGTTGCTGCCACATAAAAAATAATTTTGGAAATATCGTTTGAAATTTGAAATAACTGTCTCGTTTAATTAAGAATGATGGGAAGAATAATCTTTATTTTTGTATCGGAAATGAATACATTCACTGATATTGAGTGATATATAAAGTAAAAAGTAAACAATATTTATTTTATTTTTATTTAACTTCATTATTCAAAACTTGAGAGTCGGCACTGTTTTTTGTTTTTCTATCTTCAAAGGAAACAAATAAATGCAAGCAATAAGTATTCGAAGTTTCATTGCAATCGGATGAGGGGTACGGTAGTGTATATCTTATAGTATATAATACGAGGAATGGTTGCCAAGTCGAAAATCGCCCCAGAATTAATAAACTCCGGTAAACTTGGGGGTCTGGGGTTTTTGGCCTCGAGGAATCGATTGGCGCCGGTTTTGAAGCACTACGGTCGAGCAGTTCGTTGTTACAGATAGGATATTTTCAAACTTTATTAGTTCGCCATAATGGCTACTTAAATTTTCAAGTGGTAATGTGCTGCCATCTATAGCCAATATGGCGAACTAATAAAGTTTCCAGAAGATGATCCGGAACTCAAGGAACTGATCTCGAAATGGATGATCCATAACCCGTGTGATGATATGGACCCAAGCGCTCCGTGCATGGTCAGCAAACATGGAAGAGACCAGTGCAGATAGGGATTTCCAATGGAACATCAAGACATGACATCGCTGGTGGACGATGAAAAGCCGAGGTTTAACCGGTTATCTTTTCACCAATGGTTTCACAAATTTTCTTATTTCATGTATTGTTTTGATAAATCACAATTGAAAATTTAAATCTTCGAGTTAGCTTCGATACCTGTTTTCTCCGAGCGGAGCTCGGTCACCCGCTAGTAAGAGACAAAGACAAACATTCATTTTTATTTCTATAGATTATATAATTTTACTAAGCCTATAACCATCCCGTAATTGAAAGTAATAAGTATTCACAGCTTTACTGCAATTGGATGAGAGATACAGCTGCGCATACGAGACAGACAGACATTAATTTTTATTTATATAGATTAGAGTATACGACTAAATTATTTTTTTTTTAAATATTTTGCAGAAAATTGTGAGGAAAGCTTAGAACACAAAACCACTCTATCGCAAAACTTTAATAATTTGAGAAATATAGGCTTCTTTCCTTTTCATTTCTTACATAATTCTTTCATTTTTGTACAGTGGAGATCAAAATTCAACGAATTTCAATCGTTTTAAATCAGTCATTAGTCATATCTCTTAAAACAACAAAACTATATCACTATTTTGTATATATTTTTCTTCACAATTTATCAGTAAAATTTTGTAATAATCAAACAGTTTTAAATTTTCTGCACTAAAATACTTCATATAAAAGGAGAAAAAAATATCTTCTCTGAAATAGAAACAAAGATTCGACAGATTTTTTTAAAAATTAGGAAAAATAGAAATCAAACAGAAAGAAAAGCAGATACTTGTTACAATGGAGACTGCTGTTTGATGATGAACGCGAAATATTTTATTCGGATGAAAGACGTCTCCGTTCATTACGGAGAAACAATTTCAGAATGTTGAACTTTGATATTTTGAAATCATAGGCTTTCAAACACTTTAACTTCACTCAAGGAGAGCGCTTTTGTACGTGTTGGTACAATTGTTCAATTTAAATCGGCAATTAAATCTTATAGAAATTTATACCTTTTCTTTTACTTTTTTTTCTTTTAGTAATGCTTGTATATTATGCAGCAACTATTTTTCAACTGCAAGCAACTGCACTGCAATTATTTTTCAACTAAAAATCTGTCGAATCTCTGTTTTTCCATCAGAGAAGATATTTTTTTCCCTTTTATATGAAGTATTTTAGTGCAGAAAATTAAAAACTGATTATTACTAAATTTTACTGATAAGTTGTGAAGAAAAATACATACAAAATAGTGATCTAGTTTTGTTGTTTTAAGAAATATGACTAATGACTGATTAAAACAATTGAAATTCGTTGAATTTTGATCTCCACTGTACAAAAATTAAAGAATTGTGTAAGAAATGAAAAGAAAAGAAGCCTATATTTCTCAAATCAGGAAAGTTTTGAGATAGAGTGGTTTTGTTTTCTAAGCTTTCCTCACAATTTTCTGCAAAATATTTATTTTTATAATTTAGGATAACCTCTTACCTATAGAAATAAAAATTAATGCATGTTTGTATGTATCTTATACCCAATAGTAGCGCTCATCCGATTGCGAGGAAACTTTGAATATTTATTACTTGCACTTATTTATTTCTGCAGAAGATGGAAAAATAAAAAAAATATTGCCAACCCTAAAGTCATGAATAATAAAGTTAAAAAAATGGAATTAATATTATTAACGCTTCTCCTTTATATATCACTCAATTTCAAAAAATGTATTCATTTCCGATACAAAAATAAATTTTATTCTTTCTATCATAACACAGGCTACAATTTTGAAACATCATACTTTAAAGATTTCGATTTTATCCATCCCTTATAATTTGTTTTTTTTTTTGGGGGGGGAGAGGGGGGCATCAGCTTCAGAAGTCAATAAAATGATTGAATTTAATTATTTAATTTTAAATCACTGATGAGATTTAGAATATATTAGCATGCGTATTAAGATTCATTTGATTTCATTTGCTGGAAACTATAATTTTATGAGTTTTTCAGTGACAAAAAAAAACATAGAAGCTCTAAGTTATTGATAAAACTCTAATTCTGTTAAGCTCTTTGAAAATAACACTGTAAACAGAAAGATGTGCAAGTTTTCATTGAAAAATTTTAGAAATAACTACCGTTAAAAGTTTTAATGAGCCATATAGTCAAAAGAAGGAAATTCAATAAACTTAGTGACTAAACATTGTAAAAAGGTTATGTGATCTTCAACAGCACATTTATTCCAACTAAGGTTTTATCTTCGAATTTAATTAATATATTATCTATTGAATAAGCAATTTAAAGAGCCATCTGTTAAAAAATTTAAATTTCGTCTGATCAATTTTATTGTAAAATTCAATATTTATTTCAATTTCCCTTTTTTTTATTTTTTTTATATTTAAAATAACTACTATTACTACCTTCTCAGTCACTACCATTTGCATGGTTAACGAATTTTAAAATGTATAAATATTTGTTTCGAGGTTTATTTTATTTGCATCTAGTAAGGAAAAATTAATTCGGGCTAAATATAAAGGGCATTTCATCTAAAGGTTCAATAACCTGCAACTTCCATTATCAAAAAAATAAGCCTTTTCATTTTATTAAAGAATTAAAAATAAGAAATTAAGCATTTTTAAAAACGGTTTGAATCCAAGTCACAAAATGAAAAATAATGTTTATAATTATATTTCTGTCTTTTATTATTATTATTATTATTAAAATTTGAAAATAAAAAATCATGACAGTTTAATTATGCCATCTTAAACTGAAATAAAATTTGATCGGGATGTAGATTAAATAGGTGACATTTAATTAACCTTCAATGATTAATATAATATGCAGATATTTAGAAAATATATAGGCCTCATAATTTCTCATATATTTATAGAAAAAAATTTTAATTTTATAAAATATTTTAATATTATTTCACAATATGTTCTGGAAGTTTTGTAAAATTTAGTTGAAAATTTTGCATTTGTTAAAACTAGACATTTAAAGAAAAATTTGGCATTAAAAAAATTCTTTATATCTTGCATATTATCCATGCTATTTTCACTAAAATGCATTTAAGTATTGATCATAGCATTTAAAATCTCTCTTAAAAGGTGCAAATTACTATTATTTTCTGTCGCTGATAAAAGGTGCAAATTATTATTGTTATTTTCTGTAAAGGGTAAGGGACTAAAATCCTTTTTCCTGAGTGATTTCTAGTTGATTTCCTAAATACCCTCACGTCCGCATTTTCGCTGGGAAACACTAGTTTAGGCACTTTTTTTATGTTTGATGTTCAAAGATAATTCACTCAGCCCTTCTGGAAAAATTCGGAAATGTCTGGATATTTCTAACCACATAATGCGTATACAATCTACAGCATTTATAAACTATTCTAAATAGCATGAGATTCTGGACTACTATTTAAACAATAATTTTATATTTTTGAATTCATCCGTAGCTATCAACAATATATGATTTAAAAACTATTCGAAATTGCCAGATATTGTGTACTACTATTTAAACTATTATTTTATATATTTTAAATTCATGGGTATATATAAACAATATATGAGCCTTCTTATTGAAATATACTTGGTGCATCTTCATAGGAGGATGCTGGTATATTTTGTATTATTTAATTCTTTCACAAAATGCGTCATAGCAAGCTTGTTCTGTAAGAAACAAAAACTATCAATGAAAAATTGTATAGTGATATTTGAGTGAATATAAATTGGCATTTTGTAATAATACTTTTTAAGCAACATTCTCTGACTTCTATTATTCAAATGGAAAACTGATACTTTTCGAATTAAATTCTATTTGATTTTGATAGAAATGCCTTCTTTTAATTCGTTCACAGTATTCATTAGTATCTTTCATTTATTTTTCACTTTTAACATTTTCTACACATTTACATATACATTGAAACTATACCTTTATGCAACTCGGATCATTTTGATTTTGATAGCATATATACAACGGTATTAATAGTTTGTTTCTAATTCTGTGTTATCCAAATTCTAATAAAACTCAAACCAAATACTACTCTTAGTTATCATTTTTTAAAATCCAAAAACTAATTAAGATCTACTGTTCAATAAAAATATCTGGACAACTTTGGTTAAATCTTATGAATAATAAATTTATAATGGATAAATCACCCTTTTCTTACCTTCATTGGTATCAAAAACATATAATTATCAACAAACTTTTAATTCCTTTTTGGGAAAACTACTGTAAAGAAATAATGTAAAGTTTTTGATATTTTGTTTTAAAAAGACTAGACTAAAACTCGTATAAAAATAATAAATCATTTCAGGGCTAATGCATATGAATTCATCATGCGAAAAAAATGGATTTATATTATTTAGGAATACTTCAAAAAATATTTTATGATTTAAAATAACAGCAGTTAAGAAAAATACTGCTATAATAATCTTAAAATCCCCTATCTTATTTTCAACAGTTCGTCAAACTCCTTTACAAAACATATCTTTAAATAAAATTCAAAGAAATTTATTCTGTCTATGAAAAAAAAATGAAAAGAGATATGAATTCTTTTCGTTAATGATATCATTAGCTTCAGATAGCACGGAAATACATCTCAACGTTGAGTGTAAACATGGACATTATCGGAACGACAACAGCATAGCAGATTCTCAATAAACTCCTTTCTTCCTCCACCGCTGAAAATCATTAAACCAAGAATTTGCGAATAAAGAAAGAAAGAATCACGGCGACAAAACTTTAAAAAAATCAACTATTCTCTCTCTTTTTCCTTGAAGTAATCAGATAGGGAGTATTTACAGTAATGCCAGAATAATCGCAGAACAAACTAAAGGCAAAAATATTTACAATTCAGATTCGAGTTCCTGTTGGAGAACTGATAGTATATATTCAAACATTTAATGCATTTCTTTTCTATTTCTGTTCAATATTCTGTTTATTATTCAACATTGAATTACGTTTTGTGTATGATATACGGAGTTAACATAATCTACAGTATTTTTTATTGCAGTTTTGAGCAGACAAAACTTTTCCCTTGATTCCGCTTAACTTTTCAATACATTTTTGATAGGATAGTGGTTAGAGAAAAAAGGTTGATATATGGCTCTTGGTAAAATTTGACACAGAACGATATTTGTGATCGACAGCATTGTAATATTACCGCATAAAATATTGTTCAAAACGGAGAAATTTGGAAAAAACTTATTACCATAAAATGCCAAAGTAACAGAAAAGGAGTAAATACATTTCCAGAGTGTATCATGACTATGTACGAAAGTCAAACATTCCTTGGGTATTTATTCATCAAAGAACCTTAAAAGTTAACATATTTGCTGAAAATAAAAGTCACCATTCGTAATGATATTTTAATAAATATTTCACTAGATTTCATTTGAGCACAAATTAGATTAATTTTCAGATACTAAAACAAATTTCTGAGGAATCAAAACAATATTTTTTTTCTTGACATTCTAAAATACTAACACAATATTCAGTTACATGTGTATATTAAATTATATTATTATTCACAAATTAAGTGGCATATAGTTTGTCCAAATCTTAACAACAGTAACAACAAAAATCTTGAAGTAATATATTAAATAGAAAAACTGAAAAAAGAAAAACATTCTTAAGTTATTCATTCATTATTAAGTTAAACATTCTTAAGTTAACATTCTTACGTTCTAAGAAAAGTTAATGCTATTTTACTATATTATGTTACAAAAATAATTTAACAACAAACGATTAACTAAGCAATGTATTGAAGATACTTGTAAAATGATTTTTAACTTTTTGAAATGAAGCACTTCATATGATATTAATCTTATCACTCCTAATCTTTTATTATGCATGCTAGTTTTAAAATACATACTTGAAATTAAATTGATTCCGAGATAAAAGGGGGAAATTGACATTGTCTCATTTAACATATCGTCAGTATATCAGCTATTATGGCCACTGAAAAGCACGTTAAATAGAGATGAGCAAAGGATGCTCCAATTAAATGGCTTAAAGAGATCATGTATATTTAACCCTAAACTGGGGAGGTGAAATTTTAGGACTTAACTAGTTAGGTAGGGTCTATGAGTCCTCATTAAATTTGCATTCAAATTAAATTCTCTAACAAATATATTAATAAGAAAAAATGCCATTATATTTTGTAGATATTTTTGATTTTAGATTTGTTTTAGAATTTTTTTTCAAAATTTATTATCATTGGGAAAAAAACTGTTGGAACATACATTTTCTTCTCAAATTGCATGCTACAATAAATAATATTCTAGAAAAACACATCACTTTATACCATTTAAATCACATTTATTTTTCCAATATATAAAGGTATATAGAAAAAATATAAATGAAAAGTCAACAATTATATGAAAAAAAATCAAAATGGTAAAATTGACTTTTCTTGTTATTGACTTTTGAGTGTTTGTTATTGACTTACATAGCACGATTTTCGAGTGCATTTTAAACACACAGGTTAAGAACTAGTATAAAAATCAACCTATAAACTCTGCATATATTTTTGGTATATTAATATATTTTCTAATTTTTTTCAAAATGTATTATCACTAGAAAAATTAATTATGTTTGAGCATACATATCAGATTCGGTTGAAGGCGAACTTTTATTGAAAAACTCTTCTCTGCAATTATCCTTATCACTAAAATCACCTTCTGATTCATTTTAAAGTGGCTGGGGCACTGCTTCATAATAGAATCAGTAAACTGAATTACATTTCGAGGCCTAAATTTTCGCGCCTTCTGATAAGCCTTGTTTATCACGGACACTAACGGGGAGGAGCAGTCTAAGTGACGTTGCTAAAAGAAATAATTATTTTTAATGAATTACTTTAAGAGCCATCGGCTGAAATCGGTTGAAAATTTTCAGCAGGTGTCTAGGTCACGAAATGGGAAGTTGCAGGGTCAATCCATTCAGTTAAGCTAAAAATAGAATAAGGGTGACCAAAAGTCCATCACTAGCGGTTTCATAGACCGTACGACTTAATTTAAGAGTTAAAACATACAAATAGAGCAAAAAGTTCAGTAATATGTACAATAGTCTAGGCACTTACTTAAACAAGAACCTGGTTGAGAATTTTCCCTTTGAATCCAAGTAATAAATAATTGGAAATAAGCTGCCTAATTTTATGATGAATAGAAAGCAGTTTTGACATTCATTTGGACACTTTTCATGGTAACCAGGTGTACAAGTGGATTACATTAGGAAAAGCAATAAATTTTAGAAATAACAGGGCATGTTTTATTTGTGCACTAAGATGAAAAGTAATTTTAATTTAACTACTTTATATTTTTCTCTTTAATTTATGTTTCATCATTATAAATACGAAAAACTTTTAAATTCGGCTAAACAGAATCATTTATCTTAAAATTAAGTTATAATATTATCTACTTATTAAAGGATGACTAGGTTCTGAAAATATTAAAGAAAACAATAAAGCGCACAATATAAAATTTCAAAACTGTAGCGAATCAGAAATCAATTACAAATTTCAAATAAATCAAGTTCAATAAAATTATAAAATGTATGCCAAAAATAATTTCTCCAAATCAAAGAATGTGCAAAAAAGTATAAAAAATAATTGGAAAAATAATAAAAAAATAATCATAATCAATAAAATAATAATAATAAATAATCAGTACCGACCTAAAAGTTGTTAAATGGGTTCAGTGATTTACACTTATATCAAGTTTAACATGCCAGAAGACTACTTTTAAAAAAAGAAGAATTTATTTCAATATTTTGTAAATCGAGACCCAATAAGTATTAAATGAGTAATTTTAAAAGATAAAGCCATGGCATAAAGAAAAATGCTTTATGATACCGGTCCAAATTCAACAGCTTTTAGCGCACACAATTCAAAAATTCTCAAGTCATAACTATTCTTAAATCTCCTTTTCAACTGTATCTTATAAACTACAGGAAATTTGATTTGATTTTCTGTAAAAAAGTTTACCATAGAATTCCAAATAATCAAGTGGATTTTTAATCTTAGATGTATTTTACTTATAAAATTGTTTTTTTAGTCAAATACAAAGTCCTTTTATTCACATGGTGCAGTGTCTTGAAAAGCGTTTTACGATTCCTTAGATTTTTACGAATTTTCTTCCAGAAAGTAACAATTACACTTTCACGTATTTACTATCTATAATAAACTACAAATGAAACTTCGTCAAAAGACCACGAAAAAATAAGGCTCAAAATTCAGAAGAATTTTTTTTTCATAGTTTCTTAGTCTAAAATAAAATTTTATTGCCTTGAGGAGAAAAAAAAGAAATCTTTTATGCTTATTATGAATCGTGAAGGTGTTTAAAGTTATATTTTCTCAGCGGTGGTTTTTTTTTTCTAGCCATCTGAACGAAGAGTTTCAACATCTCGATTCTAATAAAATCTAAAAAGAACTTTTGCTAAAGGAAGCAAAAAAATTATTGGAGCGCGACGCATTTAAAAGTGTAAAAAGAAAATTGATTGGTAGCAACATTGGAGCAAAATAATAGAGACAACCATGAAATCTAAAGAAGCTGAAATAATCTTTCTTAAGTGCACAGAGGCTTAGGAAAGAAAAGAAGTTAAAAGCTTTTTTACGAATGAAAACATCCATAGATTGTAGCAGCTTCCAAATATGTAAATATAATAACACCAACTAACTGAAGAAAAAAAAATTAACTTGTGAAAGTAGAATGTTAGATGTTAGGAAATTGCCTTTAAAAAGAAATTGCAATTTTCAATTAAATTTTAAAAGTAGGAAAAAAAACTTTGAGAACTTTTATCACTTAAAAGCTGAGGAACGTGAATTATATAATTTTAAATGCGATATAGACTGACATCGAAAATATAAATAACACATCTCTCCCAATTTTTCAAAATAGTCGTTGATATTTTTAAAAAATAATTGGAAAATATTCGATGCAACGTAAAATTGGGCGTTACAAAGATGCCTTTTAAAAGCTTAAAAAGCTGCATTTTTTAGGAAAATGATAAATTTTCTTATTTGGGATTTTTAGTCTATAAAAGCTTTCTTCTTAGCAAAAATATCTCAAGACTACCTGTTCACAGCAAAAATGGCTTATCTTTCAGACGTCGAATTATAATGAGAAGCTATCTATGGGTGTGGTGTGGGGGTTTTTTCCAGTATCAAGCTGTCATTTATGACCGTTAAAAATATCACGATAGCAAATATTTCTTATCCAAGTACAGGAGCCAATTCTAAACTACACCAATAAAAACAATACTACCTACGATCATTGAAGAGATACAGCAGCCGTGGCATTAAATAGCCTGCCATTACTTGGCACTAAATGCATGTTGCTATAGACATCTAACATCAGGAGAAAACTCCTAGACTTTGCTACTGTGATTGGATCAACGGTATGCTAGAAAACTTTCAACAGGCACTTAATTGAGAAGAGTCTTTGAGAAAGACAGCCAGGTTTACAGATGCAATACTCCTCTGCCCTAAGCTTAGGCGAAACCCAGAGAAGAAGAAAAGCAGACTGATTTTGTCAGTGGCGTGACACGAATAATTAAACCTTATTTGGCTTTAATGAATTGACTTTGTTGATTTATATGGAGTAAGCAATGACTATTTGCATATGTACAATTAAGATACAAGATATACTAAGGGGAAGCCCATATAAGAAGAAAAACATACTGATTTAGTCGCGTGGCTTGACGCGAGTAATTAAACCTTATTTGGCCACACGACTTTATTGAATTATATTGAGTAAAAAATGAATATTTGCACATATACAGTTAAGATACAAATTTGAAACTCATATATGGGAGTGTTCTTTGGAATCTGTGCTAAGACATAAACAAATGTCATCGTCATTCGTTCTCGTCATTATTATTTCTCTCCTTTCACTTCACTTCTATTATTTGCGAGACCATAATAGCTTAGCGGATGTAAGTGCTATGACAAATATATTATACTTCTTCTTGCATACAGCCGACCACCTCGCCACCACTGAGCGTAGCAGTATCGACAGGATTTGTTATGGTCAACTGCAAATTTATCATACTGGAAACTTTTTCAAAAATTAAAAAAATATTCTCTAATGCTATAATCTTATATCATAAACTTCTCCAGTGATTTAATTTTTCAAGATGAGAAATTATTTGCATCACTCTACTTTTATATTTTAGAGTGCAACCCACTATGGTGATAAGAGCGTAAGAAACCAGTTATCATATATGATGTTTATCCTAAACTTAGGAAAACCCCAGAGGTAAAATGTAAAATTATAAGGACCAATTATGATGACCAAATAATCGTAAATGCAACTTAGTGACACTTATTTGTGCCAACAGTTATTCTGATATTCCCTTGTTTTCTGAAGAACAAGGTCACATGGATAATGGTATCAAGAATTTTCCATCATTGGAAAGGACTAGATGCATATTTCAGAAAGTGTAACAAGTCATGAAAGATCCAGAATCCATGTTTGTGTGCTTATCTATTATTAACAATGCATGGTCACATAACTATTAATGAAGCGATTGAAAAAAAGAATAGATAATGAAAAAAGATATTGAGAAACACCTGACATTAACTCTTCCAAAATGCAATCACGTTTTTCCCAGAACTAACTGAAGACTAACACAAAAGTAGGAAAATTTCCTATGAGGCATTAAGCTCTTGTAAGCCCAATTCATGGCTGTATATATTATTCTGGAGTTCGCAAAGAGCTTTGAAAACTGAAAAGTTCAAAACATGAAACTAAGCTTATCAACTTCTTAGTTCCTGAAGCTCAAATTAGCACCACTCGGGAATTTCAGAATACTCTATGTAAATACTCTCTTCAAACTTGCAGACCATCTAAATCCAAATATAGCAATAACTTTATTTGAAATATTTTTAAATAGCTCTTTTATTGGTGCACTGAAAATCAAAATTAACCGATTGCCTGATTATCCAGAGTTATCTTGGATTGTTACATATTGCAGTTAATTATTATCCCGAAAAAACTCGGACGAAATAGAATTTTTCAATGCAATTTGTTTTATCGCGGTCTTTACTCGATCTAGAGAAAATGAAAGGAAATATTCAGCTTTGATTGGGTGGTTGCCAAGTTCTGTTGGTGTCGCGGTGTTTTTGATGGGAATTGTCACCTTTTTTTCCCCTACTGTATAGTATACGTTTGTGAATTAGTAATGTATAAGGAAAGATTATTGCTTTGAGAAAAGTAAAATAATGGCGATGATGCAAAATATCAAAAGCGAGGATTTTTCAGATAGTGATTCCTGCTATTGGAAAAAAATCAAATCCAACTAGGCAGTGCACTCTGGGCTCCCACAAGAGATTTCAGAAGTAAACCAGTAAGAAAAGAGGCCAGATATTAGTATATAGAATATCAAGTATCACTTTGTGTTGTCCCTCCTTTCAAAAACTATCATACAAACATTAAAATTTCACTTTTTTTTTCATTCGCCCGAGATAACTCGGCATAGTAAATTAATATTAAAATTAAATACTTTTACACCCATAAAAAAATTAAAAATTCAACTTAAAACCTACATATTTTGTTTTACTTCATTTCGTTTCCTTGTGCTATTTTTTTTTTTTCAAAAAAAAATTGTAAATAGGCGGTTAAAAAATTATTTAAGAATTAGTTTATTATCTAATAATACAAATATTCTGGGTTTTTTGTCTCACATGATCTACCTTATACGGAATCAAAATTAATGCATTAATTAAAAGTTATATTTTGAAAATATTAAAATAGTATGACCTGATTTAGAATACTATATTCAAAATTATAGCATAGAAGGAAATAAGTAGGAATTCAATTACAAAATTCCATTAATAGAAACATGAAATATCTGCACAAGTGATTTTTTAAAAGATTATCTTTCCTATGCTATTCTGTATTCTAGTTTCATATACTCGGGATTCTGATTTTACGAACTCACCTGTCAATTTCTTACTAGAGGGAATTTATTTCATGTTATCTATGCATGCGTACCCCCAAAAGACTGTAGCTTTTATAAATAAATTGATAATATTTTTTATTTAAATTATAAAAGAATACCATAATACATTTCAATCTATGATTCTCGCACATGAAAACAGATTTATAAGAAAAAATATTATTAAAATGATTTATTAGTTTAAAAGTTCAAGACAAGATAATTGCATTCTATTTTATTATTTAAAGTTTTTAAATAATTTTTGTTTCAAAGTCAGGTAGAAAATGTTTTAAAATATCACTCTTTTAATATGTTTAACATACTTAATATGTTTTAATATTCTTTTAAATTTCCAAAAATTATTCTAAATTCCATTTGAAAATTTTCTGCTAAATTGCAAACTTCCAGATTGAAATATGAAATGGATGAGATTGCCACTTCACAAAATATCGCTACATAATAATATGTTATTTTTATTTTATATTACAATACACTTTATTTTGTATAAAAGAGTTTTACGGAAATATTTAAATTGAAATTAATGTTATTTTCGATTTCTATGCAGTTAAAAGTATAGAAACCAAAAAATGAATTGTACAAATCGCACAGAATAGTACGAATGGTGCATTTCTATAAGGATTATACTTTAAAATTAAATTATATCAGATATTAAAAAATTATTTTAAAAAATGGCTACTCAAATAGAAGTCTTATTATTTTAGAAGGACACGAAAATCTATTTACTCAAACCTATTCTTCGCCTTTAATTCGAAGTCCCTACTTTTAATTTGTTAAATTACACCGAAAATAACAGGATTCCACGATGATAGAAAATTCTATTTTATCTAATGACTTTGCTTTTTGAAAATAAATTATGTATGATAATTTTGGAATTAAAAAAGATATCATTTTCCTCGTCACATTTAGGGAAAATGATTTACTTTAGTGCTACGGAAACAGGAATATATGACATTTTCTTGATATAATTATTTAAAGTTATTCTAAAACCTTTCGCAATTCAGCAAGTGTTTCTTTAGCTGTCGAAATGTATCCAAAACGCCAAACTGCTATCTTATTCAAAATTTCAAATAAAATTTCATTTACAAATCCGGAATTTTTACATAAATTTGTCATTGGTAGACTTTCTTCTGCACTTTTTTGTGAAATTCTCACAAGATTTCTAGAGCATCAAATCTTATTACAATGCAGTTCAAATCAATATTTTTAAAAGAATTTTAAATCGTCATTAGAAGTTAGTGTCCTTTTGTTACTACATCATCTTTTATCAACTTTAATGTTAGGAATAAACGTAGATGGTAATAATAAATTATAAACGAGTGTGGCTCTCTTGCATCTATTTTAATCATGTATTTTTTTACGATTCTTGTTAAAAACATAATAGTTATCTATACTTATAATAAAGCTCAATGTGTGTGTGTGTGTGTGTGTGTGTGTGTGTGTGTGTGTGTGTGTGTGT
>JAPMOQ010024920.1:2254132-2277149 GCA_026543055.1 Argiope trifasciata | reverse complement strand
TGTGTGTGTGTGTGTGTGTGTGTGTGTGTGTGTGTGTGTGTGTGTGTTGGCGCTCTACAGGCCAGACCGTTGAACCTACAGCTACCAAATTTAGTACATGTGTACCTTGGAGGTCCGGAATGTGCACCTCGGAGCCCTTTTTTCGAATTTTTAATTAGAGTTTGAATTAATTAAAATTATTTAAGCGAAATTTAGACGTTTTTCCGCTATAACTTCCGAAAATATTATTACACAAACATGATTTTTATATCAATTTAAAGATAAAAAAATTAGCTTTCTAATGGTGTCAGTTTTTTTAATTTATAATGTAAACTTCTATTTTTAATGAATTTTTAAAGAAATATTTTAACCATGTTTTTATCACGTGACTGGATAAAATAAAAGAATGCCGGAAGTTCAAATAAAAAAAAATATCACCGCAAAATAAATCTACAGAAATGCAACTTTCAGCACGTGACTGGATAAAATAAAAGAAATATAAAATGTGATATTTTCTTTGAAAAATAAATGCAAAGCAAAGGTTTCTACAATCGTTTGCAATATGTATACCATTAACTCAATAAATCTTCTTCATTTACGGTAAACTTGATTGAATTTTGACAAGATATGCATTGAAATCCCGACTTAATGGCATATTTATGTTATCGTTTGCAATATTTGCATCATTAATTTAATACTTTTTTTTCCCCTTTCTCGCTTTCTTTAAAAAAACATATTTAATATTTTGGCAACATCATCGAAATTTTTTTTAATATTTTGGAAGCATAACCGATTGTTAAAACTGACGGATTTATAAAATTAAAGAATATTACTAGGAAAAGGTGTACTTTTAAAACTTTCCGTCCATCATCTTAAAGAAAATACTAATTTCAGGTCAATCAATGCCCGAAATTACTTCAAGGCTAATGAATATGTGATTTAATTAAAAATTTTAGAACGCTTTACTCATGGCGAACCAGCTGGTCGCCAAAGGCGGCTAGTTAAGAATAAAACAAACGTTCTGCATACCATTAAAAGTTACTTAAGATCATTAAGAAAAATATCAACTTCCTCTCAATAATGAACTTAGACACCTTGGAACCTTACTGTATAGTATACATCTACTTGTGGATTAGTAATGTATAAGGAAAGATTATTGCATTGAGAAAAAGTAAAATTATGGCGATGATGCTAGATATCGAAAGTTATGATTTTTCAGATAGTAATTTTTGCTATTGAAAAAAAATCAAATCCAACTAGACAGTGTACTCTGGAATCCCATAAAAGAGATTTCAGAGGTAAACCAGTAAGAAAAGAGGCAAATAAGATTTGAATAACAAATCGAGAATTTTAATAAAAATTTGTCATTGGTAGACTTCTGCACATTTGTGTGAGATTCTCGCAAGATTTCTAGAGCATCAAATCTTATTACAATGCAGTTCAAATCAATCTTTTTTTAAAAAAAAAAGCATTTTAAATAGTCATTAGAGGTTAGTTTTCTTTTGTTACTGCATCATCTTTTATCAACTTTAATGCTAGGAATAAACGTAGATGGTAATAATAGATTATAAACGAGTGTGGCTCTCTTGCATCTATTTTTTTACGATTCTCATTAACAACATAACAGTTATTAAAAATAAAACAAACGTTTCAAAGACCCTTAAAAGTTACCCAAGATCATTAAGAAAATTTTCAACTTTCTCTCAGTAATGAACTTGGACAAAGGAAGGAACCTTCGTCTCGGATAAAAATAAGAAATGTCACATCCCCCCCCCATAATGACGCACAAATCTGGAATGAGGAATCACTGACATGAGGCGCAGTTTTACTGCTCATTTTGCGACCGATGAGGATTCTTTGAAATCATTTCTAACAAATTTCATTATCACGAGTACCTTCAAAAGAAACAACGGAGGTTTAATGGTTGGCGATAATAGAAAATCTGGAATACATTCATTGAAAAGGGAGTCTAAGAGCTGAAGAGACAGAGAAAAAAATAGGAGTTTTTAAGAGAGGAGCAACCAGAAAGTGCGTTACTCTGAAATCACATTCTTTGTTATTGTTTCTGAAGAAAAGATGGTACACATGTGTTGCTGAATTCCTTCTTTTGTTTGCAAGACTTATGGCTTGGATGTACTAAGAACTATTAACATATCGAAAATAAGCAGTTCTTTTTAATTGATGTTCTAATAACATTTAACGTGTAAAGGGTAAAGAGTTGCTTTTCATAGAAACATTATCATACATCATGTATTCGGGCATTTTGAAGCACAAAAAGGGATTGACAACATGAAAGGGGTACAAGAATTCATTTATCATTGCATTATTAAATTAATTTATTCAATAAAAAGAAATGTAATTCAAAATCTACAAAAAATTTATTTAAAATCAAGCCGTTATGAAAACAGAATTTCAATTTCTAATAAATCAATTAAGTAGAATTTTAAACTTAATTTTATTATAAATATCAGTATTTTAATTGTTCAAAAATACACCTGATATCCCAAAATATATTCATTTTCAACAGGAACGGCATTTAACAAATTTCCATTTTTAATTCAAATTTATTAATAATTTATTAATAATTTTAAGCATTATAATTCATTACCAGTATTATTATTCCTTCTATATTTCAATTTATAAATAGACTTTCTCTGTTGTTTGGATATAAAATTATATCAAAAAAGATACCATTAATTATCTAACTTAAAAAATTCAATGGATTAAACGGAATAAGAATTATTGTGTTCCTCATTCAAAATAGGCCCGATGTGAAAATTATAGAAATTTTTGCTTAAAATTTAAATAATAAAATGGTAAAACATATTATTTTCGCAATTTTTAGATAAATACCTGTATATGGTGTATATGTGTTTAATTAATAAAATGATATGTTATTCATATTTATTCTCTACTTAATCACTCTTCATGAGTTGAAGTTAAATGTTTAAAATATAACTGCATATAACTTGTTCTTAACTAGGTTAAAATGATTGTGAACTAATTAATTTTAACAGAAATGCTCATTAGGAAAAATTGAGATCAATAAAATTACGATAGAGATCAGTTATACGAAAATTATCTAATGTTGATAAAAAGAATGGATACCCAAACAAAAAAAATCCATAAATTTATCTCTAGTATGGTTTTAAAATTCTTCAGGTAAATTTAATACGTGAAGAAAAGGAAATAAAATTACTCTAAATATAACTTTCTCATAATGCATGTTTTTATTTAAAGTACAAAAAGAAACACTGAAATCCTTGGCAACCCCTCTCCCTTAAATAATTAAGGAAGCAAAACGGTATGAGCTCCAATGCATTAAAATATTAGATGGTACAGAAAAAATTAATTTTTAAAATGAAAAGATTTACTTGATGTTCAAAATTAGTTTCTTAATATGCAACATCTCCTGTTTTAAACTTCAAATTGCAACAAGGGGAAGAAAAAAACTGAATTTTTTTGCAAGCAGTGATGCTTATTTCTGACTTAACATCTAATATGAACATGGAATTTTAAAAGAAAGTCAAAACTCTCATTATTGGTAGAGAAAATTAATTTTTTCATGCTGTTATAAAACATAGGAAATTTAGGTAACTTATATTGTTTGTTAAGAATAAAAATTAACATAATTATTTTTTTCGAAATCCTCATTTCTAAGTGAAACCAAAACTTCTCAACTGAAAATAAGGAATATATATAATGATGACAAATAGTAGTGAATAAAACGTGAACTGCAAGATAATTTATTCTATTGAATCAGCAAAAATGAATTCTGACTTTGTGAAACTATCTACTTTTAAAGATTTGCATTCAAATATAATCTATAAAACTTGGAAAATAAAACTTCGACAGTCTAACATTTTATTTAGATTTTTCAAAGTCTCCCAGTCTACTTCTCCACGATCCAAAAAGAATAACCTCATCTTAAAATTTGTAAATACAAGATTAATATTTCTTTGGCATCCTTGAAAAAACATTAGTTTCCCTCTACCAGAAGCAGAGCTATTCAGAATCTTATTTGAATGCGAATGGCCTCAAAAATAAAACGCATTATTTAATATGGGAAGAGAAAACAAGGTCATGCTGGTTTCGAAAGGACGAGAAAGTTTCAAACAGATTTACATTTTATAGTCGTCGAATTCTTTTATAATCGTATGGTTAAGATTTTGCGTTTTAAGTGAACTATTGTTAAGGCCTACGTCAGTGCCTCAAAAAGAGGTAAAAAGACGTGCTGTAAAGCAAAGAAAAATAATTCAGCTTCAAAAAGGGATTTTTTTTCTAAATTAGAATGTTATGAAATAGTCAGAAATATAATTTAAGGAAAATAGAATCCTTTAATATTTTATTTTCAAAGTTATTTTGTATAAACATAAACAGCATTTTCTTCATAGCATTATTTCAATATATTTGTATTCTCCAGTTAATTTTTGACGTGGTTCTTGAGATGTATTTGCAAAGTAGATACATGAAATTTGAACATTAAGACAATTTGCAAGATACATCTGAAATTCAATATTACATATATTTCTCTTGATAATATTTTTATATAAAATGTGCACTAAATGATATACTGATATTTTTATATGAAATATGCACTGAAAACAACAGTATTTAATAGTTCAACTTATACCATTTTATGGATTTTTATGACTAATTACTATAAGCATGTGATATTACTATAAGCAATTGATAGACCATGTCAATTGCAGTTTTTCCTGTATAATAATCCACAGAAGTTTCTGGATTCAAATGGAAAAATTCTACTTTCACCATTTCATCAATTTTCAACCAATTTCATCAATACTACATCAATTTAAACGTCGTATTCTCATCAAATGAGTTCTTTTATCAATTAATTTTAATGGGAACTCAAAACTTATGAATCAGTTGTCTACGTATAATTGTATCCTTTATTAAATACATCTTTACTAAGAGACATCACATTTGATTTTTTTTTTGCCAGTATTGTTTGAAATGTTTAATGAAAATTATTGTTATGCCATATTAAGTACTATATTTCATTTGAAAGAACAATAATGATAAAAAAAGGAAAAGGGAAACTTAAAAAATTAACAGCAAAGGAGTGAACGCAATATTATTTGTTAATTCTACTTTAAACACATCGTTTGTGGCAACACTAACAAATTGCTTGCCTTTAAGAAACGGGAAATTTTTATTTTACCGACTAACAATACACGTTTTAGTCATACAGTGTTTTTTAAGTGATATTAGATAAAGAAAAAAATGCGAAGAATCACCGAGCAAGAATTTGGCAATTTGAAAAGAAAAGCTATTAAGTTTGCATTTTCCAGTGAGACTAACTTTCGCCATGATTATCAGTAAGACACAAAGTCAGAGTTCTGACAAAGTTGGTGGGATTATTAATTATGAAAGTGCAATATTTTCACGGGTCAGTTGTATGCAGCATTGTCCAGAGCGAAATCTAATGCTGGAATTAGAATCCAGGCTTTAAAAAAGTAGCCTTAAAATGTTGTTTTTAATAACACTCTTAGTTGATAAAAATTAAGCAACATACAATATCATATTACTCAGTATCTTTTAACAGTTTTAAGAAACTTTTCATTTAATTTCGCTTTAAACTTTTAATTTCCTGTTTTAATTCTTCACTCCTGCAAAATAATAAAATTATAATGAGATTTCTTTTGAATTTTCCCTGATGCTAAAATATATCTTTGATTTAAAATTAACCTTTTTTTTTTTTGTTCACAACATTTTTAAAAAGAGTTTCCTTACATTTGTTTTTGTTGTTTGGAGGGAGGTAATCAATCCCTCAGGAAACTTCACAAACCTGAGGACTTGCATCACAAGAAGATATTAGCTGGTTTAACTTTAGTTTTAGTTATATTAACGTCCCGTTTTGAAGAAACACTAGGGCTATTTTGGAACGGACCTCGTAATGTTTAAACGCGGTCAGATGACGAGAGCGACACCTGAGCTGACACTCCCTTCTCCAAACTTCCACACCACATCAGTGGGAGGGCATTTAGCCCCTGCGGATTTAACATGCACCAGACCCGCTTACACGACAGCTCATTGGTTAAAGTGGGTCTCGAACCTGAAACCATCCAGTTCCGAGGTCGAAGCCTTCCATTAACTCATTTGCTTCATATGAAAATATGAAAAAAAGCCCATATCACGGAAAAAATTTTATTTCATATTTAGGTGTAAAATTGTATAAAAGTAGAAAAAAATCGTTTTTGAGCCTTATTTGTTAGTCATTGTATTCAATGTGGTAATATTTGAAATGTGGGATGCATATAGGTATATAGTATATAATATGAATATAGTATATACCATATTATATGCATAGCATAGCGTATAATATGATGCAGCGTATATATACGCTCCAGTGATAGTGACCAGGAAAATTGAGCGTATATATAAGCTAATGATCTAAATGGGTTAGTTAGAGATCATCTAAGGTGCACCAGACCTGCCTACACAGCAGTTCTTAGGTGGAGTCGGGGCCTCGAACCTGCAATCTTCAGGTTCCGAAGCCGAGACCTTGCCAGCAGGTCTCAGGAAATAGCGGGAAGGTGGAAGCTGGCAAAGGGCAAAGCCCCCCCCCCTCTTAAAGTATAAAAAGAGAATTTTAAATTAAAAAAAGAAAGAAACTTTTGGTAAAAAATTCCGGATCGATATCTGCCTTATTTTTGGAAAATTCATCTTTATTGGGAAAAACACAAGGGTGTGGGAAAAAAGGAATTTAGAATTTTGTCTCAATTATTATGCTTGAATGCTTTTTTCGACAACCCAATCAACGCATCGTTACTCTCGCCAAGATTATTTAGGGATTTTTTTATAAAAAAATAGTGCTCACAAAATAAGATTTTTTATAAATTTTATATCCGCCCCTTTTTTTCCAAATGTTGTACACTAAAATGCAATTTGAAATCACAGAATAACACATTTAAAATAGGATTTATTTATTTTTTCGAACTGCGAATTGAGAGGGACAAAAAAAAGTATTTATTGGCATTTTTAACGGCTCTGTGTTATTTTTTCCACCAATAAATTTAATTCTTTGAAAAAGAATAATGCCTTTTCTGGATCGTTGGTCCTAACATTCGTGGATGAAGAGAATGATGAGAGTTTTTATATCAATGGCATGTATAGAACAATTTCGGCCTCTACTCTGCAAAAGTTCAACAGCTACACAATACTTATTTACAAAGCCAACATAAATCAACTTACACCCTAATTTTTGGAGAAAAATCTCAGCCAGATTTTTCTTAAACAATAGAACAGAAAAACAAAAGCAGTGGTATCTATTTACACCTTCAAAGCTTTGATTTCTATACTGCTTACTTTACTAAGTACATAGATTCGCATGTGTGAAAGTTATACATATTGATGAATTTGAAAAAAAAAAGCAATGGAAGTGTGGATTGATAGTTGAAAGTAATATAACCATGACTAACAACTTCATGTCAAAGTAAAATGGATCTCCACAATTCGAGTTTTTCAAGCAAAAAGCTTTGCAATTAACCAATAAAACTAATTTGTGCCCAGTTTGATCTAACTATCCAATTTAATCTAATCCAATTTTATAGCATGGATTTCAATGGCTTACTCTTTTATATCAGGTTGAAAGCATCAAATTAAAAATAACCGTGAACCTAAATTAAATCTCAAAGAAAAAAAGTTACATTTTTTTTGAAAAATTATCGACGAACCATATACAACAATATATTTAAAATTTAATAAAAGATTAAAAAAATAAAGATTTGTTTTTCTTTCCTTTCGTTATTCAGAAAATAAAGCAAAAAACAAATCAAAATTCAATGGCGGCATTTTTATTTCAGAATCTAGCTAATAGATGGCATAAGTCGGTTAAAAAAAACTGCGACTTCTTAGGTAAAGAAAAAAAATCAATGAAGTGCGTAGATCTTAGTCATTGAAATAAAATATGACTTTCCCATAAAAAAGATGCAAGACATTAACGAGTTAAAACAGCTACTGAAGCAGCTTCTACCCTGAACAAATAGTACATCTAGTCGAATGTTTATCCTAACTCTCATGACCATCTCTAACAAAAGCACACTCAGTGACCTTCATGTGTGATTATGGAAACCAAGTGACCGACATGGACCATCAGTGATGGATGAAGGTCCATGTAGGTCACTTGGGCAAGGTTTGACTTGTTTTGTGTAGTTTATTGGCACGAGAGCCATATATTTGGCTATACTGTGCCAATCAAAAGGTAAATGTATAAAAGATACTTTTAAAAACTTTTGTTAAAATATAGCGGAAATGTGCAGAGACAGAATGGCATAAGACTGATGTAAAAATGTTTTTAGTATCTATAAAATTAAGACTATGAGTTATGAAAATTTGATAAAATGTCAAAACCAAGAATATAAATAGAAATATTTAACAAACAGAATAATAAAACTAAATGCATGTAAAAAAATGCAATGAATCTTAAGAATTTAAAAATATTTGGGTGGTATTTTTCAGCCACTAAGTCTTGTAATGTTGAAGACGAGGTAAAAAAACGAGCACGATGAGAATTAAAAGACAGGGCAGCCAATTAAAATGTGGTGAATAGTAAAAGGAACTTGACAGCTATTGCACATAGGCAAATTTTCTCCAAATATGAGATGTTTATGTGTAAAGCGCGTATGCCCTATACGGAGATGAGTTAATGAGTAATATCGGGAGATGAGTTAACATCGATCTCACGTATAAGAGATCACTTGGGCAAAGAATGCCAACGTCTATTCAGTTTGTCTATTCAGACAAACTACCATCTCCAAAAAAAGGAAACGGTTAAATATAATCCTTTCTTTCTTCCTAAACACTTGGCCTATTTGAAATCTCAAATTAAGGTATCTGTTTATATATCCGTCAAGAGGAATGGAATAACGATCATACTACCAGCAACACATTTTAATTAGTTTCCAGGGAAGTCGGTATGAAGGAGTATACAAGATGTTACATTTATGCGTGTGTTTCAGGACATCAGTCCTTCCTTTCATAACTTCGCTTTAGTGTTCAAAGCTCTTGCAGAGAAAACAATCGAACTAAAGCATTATGTTGCAATACGTCCGTTAACAATTTCCAGGAATTTGCCTAATCCTTCTCTACAGAATAAACCAAAATAATTCCAAAAAACTCCAAACAATGAGATTAGGCAAAACTTTTAAGGCACTTTAAGTGTGATGAGTATAATTTCCTTGTGGAAGTGACCTAATCTTCTACGCTAATTCACTAACGTCAAAGAGCTCTAATTTTTTTGAGCAAACGTACGCATCCAGTCACTTATCAGTTTTTCATTTTAATTTCTTTTAATATTTTTTGCATTTCTGCTTTCTACTTATATTTTTTATTATTATTGTTTTGCTCTTTGTGTATTTTTTGTGTACATTTGTTTAGTGTTTCTATACATTACAATACCACTGCATAATTATTAACCATCTGTTAAAATATTTTACATTTTTTTCTGAATAACAAACAGTTTCTTCGAAATTCTTTCTGCAATCATTTTTTACATTAACTTGATTTTATTTTGTAATGTATGGTACAGAATAGCCAACTTTGCCTTTTTGCCACAAACAAGAAATTTTTCCAGCGTATGTATTTTGCTTACAAAAATAAATTCACCATTTCCATACAAAGCGGAAAAAAGTCACGCAGATCTAAAACGGACGATGAAGAGGCTGTATTATAATGTATGGCAAATATTATCCATCTAAATATGTACTATCACCTCATGTTTTCTTAGCAAATATTCAAGAAATCTTGTTTATTCTATGTGTATTATGAAGAGTAAGCATACTCACTATTCAAGAAGTATAAAACAAAAATAATAACGATAAAATTATTTAGCGAAATCTAAATCGACAAAATTATTTAACGAAATCTAAATCCCCTTTTCATATTTTAATTTGTTTTGAAAGTAGCTGAGAACTCATTTTTTTTTTTTTTCGTTTTGTTTTCAAATAAGTACAGTTATTGTTCTTTTTACATTTCTTTCGAGAGAAAGAAGAATTATATGAATCTTAAAAAGAATTTCTTGACTACAAAAGTCAAAATAGGAATAATAATTTTTAAAGACAGTTTAGAGATTAAAAGTTCATTTCTTTTCCAAAACAAATATTTGCAAACTTCAGAAATTTTCTAACGCTTAAAGATTTGAGGAACAAAATACTACGAAATAAACGCTATTTTTAAATATCGAAACAAAGAAAAATCGCAATAGTTCGAATAATCTAAATGAGCATTTATCAAACTACAAGCTTAATAAGTGATTCTTTTGCAGATATTTAAAAAGAAGCTTTTATTATCTCAGCAGCAATTAAAAAATATGTCGTCGACAGAATTTTGCAAGAGAAATTAACTAACGAGCTCTGTTCGCAGAGTTCTTTGCAAGGAAATTCTAATTTTTAAACAAGATTAGGGGGCAATTTTTTTTCTATCTGCTTCTCATTTCCATATTTTAAATGACATTCTCGATGTCATTTTATTCTTCAGAATTTCATTATCGATGTCTATCGCATTTATCAATTAATTTTTTTATTATTTCTTACTGTGATTAAATTCATCAATTGTTTATCTTTTCAAACTTAATTTTTGCTTCAAAACAAATTATTAATTATTACTGGCTTAATAACTCTTCTGATAACTTAATTTTAGTTTATAATTTCAGACGAAAAGTCTGGTATAAATTTTAACAAAACTCTCGAAAAACAAATTTATTTAATACAAAATTATGAAATAATATATTATCAATTTTTCAGCCAAATTGGATAATGTATTTAGCTGCAATGTATAATATATCCCATACTTTTTAGATGCAATATATAATATATCCCATACTTTTTAGATGCAATATATAATATATCCCCTACTTTTAGCTACAATGTATAATATATTCCATACTTTTACCAAGATGGTTTCAATCCTTAGAATTTTTTAAGGGTTAGATACCAATATTTAGGTATAAAATTTCAGGTTCCTGATATAAAACTGAATATCTTATCCATTATTTTTGAGAAATCTTAACAATTGAAATGCCTTATAAATTTTTAATAGTTATTGAATCAACAATTCCGTAAGCTGAATGCTACATTTAATCAAAAAGCATAAAAATTTTAAGCCTTCTGTTGCAAAAAAAACTATGATTAATATGGTTTCATTGGTGATTTATACAAATAAATTTCGGTAATTAGAATAAAGCGTTAGTACTTTTCTTTAAATAGACCATATACAAACAGTAAACATGCAATAATTTGTTTTCAAATTATCTTTTATCCCCTTTAATTTAATCTGTTGACCTGGTAATTAACTTATATTCAATACATTTTACGTTTAAATATTTCGTCATACCCAGTTAACTGGCTAAACTAATGGATATAATTTTTAAAAATAGCTGAAAAAATTGCTGATCAGAAGAAAAAGAATTAAAAAAGCAATTTACAAAATAAATATTTTTTGTTCAAGTTTGAAGTTCGTTTATAAATAAAACGAAGAATAATACTTAAAAATTCAAGTTTGAAGTTAGTATTATAAATAAAACGAAAAATAATACCCAAAATAATTCTAAACAAACGATAAAAAATGAGATAAGTTAGATGATAATAAATTAATAAATTTAAAAATTACATTTATAATCAAGATTTCATATTCATTCCGTTACAACACAAATTACAATATAAATTATAGCATGACATATTTACTGCTCTGTTACATTTTATTTGTTCAAATTCAGACAAGTACATTTTGAAGTATAAATTCTATCATTTCAGGATTTTCTGACAGAAATTCATCTTCTTGTAGTACAATGATGATGATACTGATATTTTACCTCTTAAATTGTTGCTGTACGTAAATATCTCAAAAATACTCAATTCTCAGAAAACTAATTCAGAGTAAAATTATTAGAAAATCATTTTTGGTGTAATATTCATAAATGAAATATTTATGTTAATCGAAAAAAGAATTCTACGCATCTCCAAATAAGAGAAAGATACTTAACGAAAAAAAATTGTAGTCTAAAAATAAATTAGAAAATATAATACAATAAATACATTTATTAGATTAGAAGAAAGATTAAAACATTCTTTAATTATTATCAACAATACAATTATAGCTAATAGATTTTTAAAATGTTAATCAATTAAAACATAGCGACAATCCAGTCAAGCCAAATCAATTTCTCATTTCTTTAGTTTAGGCATTCCTTTCCTTTTCTAAAGAAAGGTAGATATCACCAGACAATCCAGTGTAGTCCATAAGATAAGTAAAAAGCAAATGCAACAAAACTGCTGAACGAAAAAAGGCAGTTACTCTTTTATTCACATTTTTTTCTCCCTAAATCCTGGAATCATTCCAAAATTTTGTAACATTTGGAGTAGTAAATAGCAAAAATAATAGGAATTTCCCGCGGTAGAAAAATTTCCTACTAAAACAGCCGGAAGGTGGACTGAAACACCGTAAAGCGTCATTCTGATAAATGATTACCTGGCTTTAACCGGCCTTTTCAAGCGCGATTTATAAGCAGAAATTATTCGGATCTTTTATATGCAAAACTAAGAAATTGGATGAAATTTTTGAGACTGGTATTGAGTAATAAACGCGGAGGACATATAAATGATGTGCTAAAAATTTTTATTTGCTGTAAAAGAATTAACATCTTATGAAACAAAAAAAATTCAGCAGAGAATTTCTATCAGCGATTCCTTTATTAAGCTAAATTACGCAAAAAATAGATTATTCGAATGAAAAAGAAACAAATAGAATTATGAAATATCTATCATTACTTACACAAAAAGCGGGAAAATAAGTTATTTAGACAAACATTGTATTTACCGAAGATAATAAAAGAAAAATTAATGAGAAAAATCAACAGCCGTTTCTTATTTCGTTTGGTTGCAATATTTTTTCCCTCCTTACATATATTTACTTTATTATGTTAATATCTTTTTAATTCAGTGTAGAAAATATTACTACATTTGTTTCCAATTGCACTTGTCATTGACAAGCTCGCTGATTGCTGTCAGAGATTTTAAGCCTAAATTAGCGTCCCTTGTTTTTCAGTAGCGCCAACTAGGACCAAGAGTACGACATAGCTACTTCATGCTTCATTTTCGCTTGCACAACCCCTTTTTACAGGGAGCCACATTCACACTATTCACAGATAGAGCACAGAATAACAACCACGCCCGAACCGGGACTCGAACTCGAGACGTCCAGAACACTAAGAAAACAAGCTACCCCTAAGCCAGGATGCCGGTTTGCTGCATTTAAATAGGAGGTCAATAATTTGTGATTCTAATAGAGGTATTTGTACATTGATATATGTGTAAATTATGTGCTGGATGAATAAGCATGATCGGATGCGATGTACAGGTATAGGACTAAATAATAGGAACACCCGTTGAAAAATGAGTTATTCTTCGACCGTCCAATAAAAGGCTGCCTCGTATCGCAACAGTGTGCTACCTAGTGGCTGTAAAAGGGAAGGTATCAATAATGCATTTTGTAGTGTGAAAGCTGCAAGAGTGAAAATTCAGCACCTAGCTAAGCATGGTTATGTCCCATGTGAAAAAA
This sequence comes from Argiope trifasciata, assembly GCA_026543055.1. Lineage (NCBI taxonomy): Eukaryota > Metazoa > Arthropoda > Arachnida > Araneae > Araneidae > Argiope > Argiope trifasciata. Next base: position 2,263,592 of record JAPMOQ010024920.1, on the reverse strand, counting down.
TAAATGATAACTGGAGCTAGCCCACCTGGAGAGACCGTGTCCTGAACAGCCAACCTTGTTGGTGTTTCAAGGACCACTGTGTCAAGGATTATGACAATCTACACAAACATGGAAGGTGTCTTCTGCGGATCACAATAGTGGTCTAAAGTCGAAGTTGAAGGACCGTGATAGACAGGTGTTTAAGAGGAAATTCGCCAGAAATCTCAAGACCACACTACCACAGATAACGTCCGAGATGAATACCCACCTACAGATTACCGTATCCATGAAAAATATACAACAAGAGTTGCATATTGGAAACATTTATGGCTGAATAGCTCTTCCAAAATCGCTAGTTTCGGAGTGAAATGCTATGAAGTGACTACAAAGGTGCCGAGATCATCTAAACTGAGCACAACCGCAATGGGAACAAGTAACCTGGTTTAATGAATCTTCCCTTACATTATTACAGACCACCGGACGTGTGCTCATTTGGATGATACTAGCATAAGAATTTCTTGTTTTCCTGGTTTTTGTGATGGTTTGAGGTGCAATATTTTGTATTGACGGGGGTGATCACAGGCTACCCTTATTGAAGCATTCTCGAGGTCATCTTAACCTCATGCTTCAGACTCTCTTTCCGGGATAAAATCCTGCGTTCCAAAATAATAACCACCCTAGGCACACGTTTCACTATGTTCAAACATGGTTACATGAGCATGTTGATGCAGAGGAACATCTAACCTGGTGTCCTTGGTCCTCTGATCTCAATATCATGAACCTGTGTAAGGTTTCTTAGAGAACATAATCAGTGCTCGGTTTCCTCCACCACTCACACTATTTGAACTTGGGAAGACATCAGGAATGAATGGGAAATCCGATAAATTTTGTTCAAGACTTTTATTTGTTAATCCCAAGTCGAATAAAAGTTGCCATTCAGGCCAAATTATGAAAATACTTTACACATCAGTATTAACTGTTAACTGTAAATAAAGGAACGCAAGAATATTCAAAATATTAAGAAAATGGAACATTTCACTAATTTCTCTCCGTTTTCCTTGTAAAAAGAGTCGGCAATGTATACTACATTTTGTGCATTTAGTACAGCTGCCTTATGTACGTTTGGAAAATAAAGAGATTCAACTTCTGCAATTTATATAAAGACATAATACCTGAAAGGTCTCGCCTCCCTACAACTGAGTGAACTCGCCAACAAAATGCTTAGCACTCTTCTTTCCTAGGAACATTAACAAAACAAGCCTTCCAGCCTTTAGCTTAAAAAATAGTCAAACTATCTCTTGAGTCACGCTGATCTTGTACATTACCTCAAAGGCCTCGTCTCCATACAACTGAGTGAACTCCTAAACAAAATACTTGACACTCATCCTTCCTAGGAACATTAACACCACAAACATTTCAGACTTTAGTTTAAAGAACAGTCCAACAATCTTTTGGGTCACGCTGACCTTCTACATTCTATCATAATCATCAGCTCGTTTTTGTAAATAAAGTACACTACCAGATTCATCTCTGCCAATATGGACATTCATCTCCTTCCATTTACGAACTCCCCACCCCCCAATTTAATTTGATGTAGAAACATTTGGAATGGATTAGTTTTTCCTATCAACTGTGAAATTGTGAATTAAGCCTTTCGAAGAATCTAAGAAATCTTCCAAGAAAAGCATCAAAAAGCATTCCCCAATCTGCACAATTAAAGATTTCTCAGAAGGTTTCATCTTCCTCGTCACTGCGCAATGAGGTCTGGCGCCTGAATTTCTACGAATTGAAGCAGTTGGCTTTTATTCTTAATGATTCTTCGAAATGTTTTATAAATTCAAATGCTTCCCCCACTGTTATTTTTTCTTATTACATATAGCAAAGACAGTAATTTGCTACGTGGTGTCATCACAATTTTGATACCTTCAGTTTCTCAATTTGAGCCTAGTACGTCTTGCCATCTAAAATACTGAATATAAGGAAAAACATAGATTATAGACAGATAATAATTTGAAAAAAGTGTACTGGAGAAAATTCGAGATAAAGGCTTGATTCTATTTCCATTCTTAACCAAATTTGAAGGCGCAACTTTATTACTTTCTTCATCCAAAACGTTATTAAATTTAAATCTATTAATGATCCTGAAAGAAATCTATATGCTGATTTAAGCAAAAAATAGTTTTTACTTTCATTTAAATGAAGTAACTGTGTGAGTCTTTTAAATCGAAAACTAAAAAACATTTTCAACAATTGGTACATACAAGAATCAAGTAAAACAAAGTCGTAAACAATGTATAAGTGTTAAAACTTGTAAAAATACAATTACTAAATGGTTCTATGTGTTGAAATCTTTAGCATCCTCATTGCTTGATTCAGGAAAATAATAAGGAAACAAGAATCTTTTTTTCCATAAGCTACCCAAATTACTTCAAGTAGCAAAATTGTTTCAGATTACGGTAGATATTATAAAATCGGCTTTTAGAAAATAATTTAAATAATGATTTAAACATATATTTACTTTTAATTATAAATGAAAAACTGAAGGATTAAAAACAATTCAATATTAAATATATATTGTAGAATCGTTTTTTTTTACTTGATACGTTCTTCATTTATAATTAGGAGCAATTTATCGTCTGGTCTCTTGAAACACATTTTTAAAAATAAAAAATCTTCATTTTGGAACTTTTTTTCAAATTGAATAGTGCTAAAATAATTCGAAATTATTCCAATGTTTTTACCGAAATTGCTAAATAAATACCGAAATGAAATTATTAAAGACAATTATGGCTGAGTTGGAAAATTAATTAACTTAAACCACTAGGATCACTATTACTCCAAATATTGAAATATTTTTAATCCTAATTCTTGAATCGAAGTTCAAAACGTTTGCCATTATATTTTATATGAAGCAATAACTACATATAAGTTTAATGATTGATCGCATCACCGATCAAACTATTTAAATCAAAATAAACTGATTTTTAAGTTATCCGAGACAAATGTATAGTAAAAAATCATAGTATCAAATTCATAGTATCAATCATAGTATCAAATTCATAGTATCAATCATAGTATCAAATAATAGTATTCTAAAATCAAATAGAATGCTAAAATAACTGCATTTTAAAGTATTTTGTAATTAATTATATTTTTTGTCTTCCTATTTTCAAGCACATGCCTTTGAAATCACCTCTTGTACAGTATTTATATGTTAGATTCACGCATCAAGGAACAGAATTTCATGAAATCGCAATTTTTGTTTTCTGAAGATTTTGCATTATATATATATAACTTAGATGTTGATATTAATATTCTTCATTTCGTCTAACCATGAAATATTTTTTTTATTCAAGGATTTCAAGTAATTATATCAAGTATGTTAATTATTTCAAGTAATTTAATAAATAACAGTAATCAGTAATATGAGAAAAAGGATCAGATCACAAAGATCTTTCTGCGACAAATTAAAATCATTCAAATTTCAAATTTTGCTTCAGATTTAGAAGACAGTTCAAAATTAATTACTTTGATTTTCCAACGATAAAGACTTTTTTCCTTGAAAACTTTCAATTAATGATGTTTAAAAAAATTCTTACAAGAATCTTTATATAAGTATAATAGATATTTCAATCTAGTTATCTGTAGTTAAAGGAAACTTTTCTTATTTAAACTTCAAAAACTAATTATATCCTACTATTCCCTGGAAATATTTAATAAAGAGTTAGGAAATGAGTTATTAATTTAGGCAGCTGAAAAATGCTCTTTGCAATAAAACTGATTAGTTTTTCCATTGAATAGACATTTCCCTCTATAAAAAAATACTGATTTGAGAACTGCGGAAAGTTAATTTTAGCAGACTTATACGAACAACAAGAATTTGAAGAATTTTTTTTCATTCAGAAACAAAAATTGTGCTGGAAATTCTCATTTCACAGAGAATGATTTATTTTGAACAAGCAGATTTCATTTTACGCCCTCAGTAAGCGTGTGGTATGGTTATGTTACTTGGTACATCTTCCATGTAGAATAAAACATTTTTTTTTCTCAAACATTTCACAAGAAATCAAAATGCTTGTTTTTGACATTTTAAGTTCCTTTCTTTGCAAAAAAGTCAACTTTATTTATATCCTGCATAATTTGCAATTCTTTTGACCAAAGAATTTGCAGAGTCAAAATGCTTTACCTTCTTCGTGATCAAACTCTTTCCCTTTCAATGGTATAGTAATACTTCTATATCTACATTTTACTGCACGGGTAATTACAATATAATACAGTAGTGGGAAATATCCGTTCTTTAAAAACCAATTACTTATTGCTGAAGAACAAATTGCTATCTCCTAGTAAAAGAATTTTGAATAATCAAGCTTCACCGTTTTATCTGCTAGCAGCTTCAGAATATTCCTTTTTTTTCTGAACACAGCGCAAGTATCCTCAGCACATATTATAACAAGCTTTAAGAAAATAATTGCTACAGACCCATATCTCTACTCCCATCAATAAGCAAAATTACGGAACACGTAATCTTAAATAGACTTATCAAATTTCTTGATGAAAATAATATTTTAATCCCTGAACAGTTTGGCTTTAGAAAGCAACTATCAACTACGCACCAACTATACCGAGTCATTGAATATATAGAAGAAGCCCGGCAAAATAAACAAAAAGTAGCTGCAGTTCTATTGGATATCCAAAAAGCGTTCGAAAGAGTTTGGCAATGCGGTTTACTATATAAACTAATTAATTACAATGTTCCTAACTACCTAATCCAAATTTTTAAATCCTATCTATTTAACAGAAAATTTAAAGTTCGAGTTAAAAAACGTTTACTCCTCCGAAAAAAATGTATATACAGGTGTGCCGCAAGGCTCCAAATTTAGTCCAATTCTTTTCTCTATTTTTATCAACGACATACCTAAACAGTTCAATACCATGTTAAGTGTATTTGTTGATGATACAGCCATTATTACAAAAAATAAAAATCCAAACTATGTTCGCCTAGCACTCAATAGACACCTTAAGAAACTTGAAGGTTGGTTCATAAAATGGAAAATCGCGGTCAATGTAACGAAAACGGAAGCAATAATCTTTCATAACTCCAATAATATTAATTTGTACCCCCCCCCCCGTTAAATTTAATGACAAAATTATCCCGTGGTCTCAGAGTTGTAAATACCTCGGCGTAATATTAGATAAAAGAATGACATGGAAACCCCATTTCTTATATATTAAAAACAAGTTCCGAGATTTAGTAAGAAAATTTTACCCCCTCTTATCAAGGAACTCTAAAATGACTAGGGAAAACAAGTTACTTGTTTACACAGCCTACTTGCGTCCAGTATTAACCTATGTCTGCCCAGTATGGGGGTACGCTGCCAAGAGCAACTTTAAACTTATTGAACAACAACAAAAACAAATCATAAAAATAATTTGCAAAGCTCCCAGTTATTTTTCTAATACTGAAATTTACAAAGCAATTGACTACCCCCCCCCTCAAAAAGTTCATTCAGAAACTCTCAACTAACTTCTTTAACAATCTTAATAATATTGAGAACGAAGCAATTAAAGCTATCCCTATTTATAACACTAATCCTAAAATTAAACGACCCAGGAATGTTCTCCTTTAACTCATATCAACTAATTACTCCTAACTGTCACATAATTATTCAACTGATAACTAATTAGCTACTGACACAACTCTTAGCGTCCCGCAAAGATGAAAATATCGCTAAGTCCCATGTTTCTCTGGGCAGCATACCCCCGCACCTACCCATCACTCAACAACCAATAGCAACTCGACTTCCAATCTAACATCCAATAGCAACGCTAGCTTCACCAAACTTTTTCTACCTTCACTGAAAACCAAAAGCTCATGTTAAAATACTAAAAGCCATAGTTGTACAGTCACTATCAAGAAGGGGATAGTCCTACTCCAAGGACGGGAGCCCCGACAAGCATGTCGTCGCAATCGAAAACAATTGCTATTTCTAATATTCATGTTTTAAGCTTTATTTCAGTTAATTTTTTTTTAAATTCATCATGTGTTTGCAATGTATATACAAAATTGATAAAATTTCAAATTAAAAAAGAAACATTAAATTTTGCATATAGATAATAAAACTAGGATTTTTTAATGAAGAATTAGCTATGAAGTTTCATAAAGAAGGTGAAATGTACAATGCAATTTCAGTTTGAGTTGCTAAATTTTTTTTCAATAGTACAGTCAAAAGTTCATCTCTTTTCGCATCTGTTGACAGACAACTTTTTTCCTCTAAGGAAAGATCCAAAAATAAGTGGTACAAAGCTTACATCAGAATTTATAAATAAGGAAAAGAAATATATGTAATTATAATTCAAAATGCATATTATATTATAATATATATATAACAAGGTTTCCATAACAGTGCTTCTAGATTCAAGAAGATAGAATGCAGACAGAGGGAAAAAAACAAGGTGTTACAAATATCATTCGCTAAAAAATGCATAAATGAAGGCATATAAAAATTCGATAATTTTTTAATAGTACAGTCAAATGTTCATCTCTTCTTGCATCTGTTGACAGACAATTTTTTTTATCTAAGAAAAGTTCCAAAAATAAATGGTACAAAGCTTACATCAGAATTTATAAGTAAGGAAAAGAAGTATATGTAATCATAATTCGAAATGCATATTATAAATAACAAGGTTTCCATAACAGTGCTACTAGATGCAAGAAGATAGAATGCAGACATAGAAAGAAAACAAGGTGTTACAAATACCATTCACTAAAAAATGCATAAATAAAAGTACATAGCTCTAGAAAGACATTTTTTTTCAGAAAGAAGTAAATTCAGCACATAAGAATTTGGCAAAAGAAGAATAGCGTGTAAATATAAAAAACAGAATTGCTTCCAAAAAAAATTTACTAGCAACAGTGAAACTTGGAAGCGGGGGCGTGTTTGGTTGGAGTTGCCTGAATATTTTTGGCTTCTGTAATTTAATCATTATTAATGGGGGAATATGAAATATTAGCTTTACGTTATCTTTAAAATTAATCTAATCTCGAGAGACAAAAATAAGTTTTAACTATAGTTACATTTTCGTGCTGGATAATGATACCCAAGCATACAACCTTAATTACACGGTTCTGAATATTTTATAATACTTGAAGTTTATAAAATTTCCTCCTTGGTCACCTGATCTCAATCTCATCGAATATTTATAGGTAATTCCTTATAAAAATAATAAACCTAGGCAAGTTTCCAATAAAAAATGATGTTATAACTACTCTTAAACAGGAATGGAACTCCGAGTCTATTTCAGAGGCAACAGATTTGACTTAATCAATTTTCTTCCTGCTAAGGAATGCTCTACAAAGCGTTAATTAACCATTCGACGTTGAATGCATTATGCAAATACTTTTTTGCACCACAAGATGTTGGATTGTTTTTGTCTATTTTTTTACTTATGCATGCAATTGCTTTCATGTAGATTTTACACGGAAAAGTAAATTAGTTTTTGATTACACACATTTTATTGCTAATCTTACAAATTAAAAATATAGTTTTATGGAACGGAGACAGTTTTGATCATTACTGTTAGTATACAAATATTTTTGCATTCATTGCATGCAAATAAAATGTGAACATTTAGCCTATGATAGTGAAAGGGTTGCTTTAAGATATTTTAAGGAATTTTTTAAAGAAACCTTTTATTAAAAAAATTACATATTCACTGAATCTCTTTATTGCGTTCATTTGTAAGTGAGTCAGTAATTGCGCAACCCTAAAAAAATTCGGAAAAGTATAAATATTGGTAAACTTCTGGTTTAATAATGATACATTCATCGAAGAATTTCAAGAATTTGTTTTAATGTTTAGTTTTCCTAAAGAATTTCATATTAAGAAGGGTTTTACTTCCACTTGAAAAGTGTTCATTGGAGCTGAAAAACTTATGTCAAAAAGAATTTCAAAGAAACTATTGAAAAATCGAAACAAAAAGACAGCTTTTTAAAAATAATAGAGAGTAAATATTTTGAAATAATTTAAACTAAGAGATTTTAACTCCAATGCCATGAGAACAGCTCCTACGACGAATATTTCACATGTGTTAATAAAATTCATTCATATTTTGAATATTAACTTTAATACAAGTAAATTGGAGCTCATCATAAAATAATGATTGCCATTAAATTCATTTGAGTATATGATCCTCCCAGTTGATAAACAGAGATGAAAGGAGTAATCGCCGATTCAAATCGAAAGTTTTGAAAAAAATATCAAAACAGCATTTGTAATAAGTCAAAAAGTAACCTCAAACTAAAATTAATCTTGCAAAACCTAAATCATAATTGATCAAAAAATTCTCATAAATTCACTTCGTCTATATGTTGGTAACTGAGAAAACGAAGTAAATATTTCTCGCCAGTATCAAATGATTTCCTCCTTTTAGTTTTTTTTCTGGAACTATTTGTTATTTTCTGCCATCCCTTTCTTTCCTGTCATTCATGTTGAAGACGATCCTTCTGGAATCTTCTCCATTACATTCCCTTCCACTCCAGATTTGTTACTCAGCTAAAAATTCTGTCTTTCAGCACCGACTCGAAAAGAGTTGGGGGAAAAGAATCGTACATGTCCGTCAACTTTCTCTAAAGAGTATTTTCCATCTGCTCCAAAGTCCCTCAACCACCTAGGAGACTCACTCGAAGAAATTGCGTATATTCGAAACTGAGTTTTGAAAATATTAGCATCCAGTAAACTAGATTTTTCTACTTGGATTCTAACAAGCTTTTTCAATTTATTTTTAACTTGTTTATCGCTATTCTTTAGAAAGATCTTTTTAATTACTCATCATCTAAAATTGTAATTAACCAAATTTAATAACCTTTGTAAAAAACACTTTTTTTTAATGCAGGAAACGAATGGTGTTTCAAGATATTAAAAAGGCTTTCTAACGATTCATGAAACCTTTCAAAAATCTTTTATTTTAATCTTTCTAGTACTTATTGAATAATGAACAAGAAAGTTTGCAACATAGTTTTAGCAACCCAATATTTCGAATAATTCTCAATCGACAATCCATTAACGATGTGACAAAAATATCTAAAACCATTGGAACACTCGTCATTACCAAACTTTTTTAACTTGATTAAAATTCTTTATTGTCCGTTTTAAGAATCATAAAATAAATATTGAATTTCGATTCTTCTTCACGATAATATATATTATTTATTCCCTTCATTTCCAATTCTTCTTCTTATTATTATTATTTATTCCATTCATTTCCAATTATTCTTCTTATTATTATTATTTATTCCATTCATTTCCAATTATTCTTCTTCTTATTATTATTTATTCCATTCATTTCCAATTATCTTATTCTTATTATTATTTATTCCATTCATTTCCAATCATTCCTCTTCTTATTATTATTTATTCCATTCATTTCCAATTATTCTTCTTCTTATTATTATTTATTCCATTCATTTCCAATTATTCTTCTT
>JAPMOQ010024920.1:2220604-2244677 GCA_026543055.1 Argiope trifasciata | reverse complement strand
TCTCTGATCGATCATCAGACACAGTACATATTTAAGAGTCAACAACAAAAAACGCAGTTACATGAGTTTTTATTGCCATTGGGAAACTAAGTATGTAGTATTATGAGACATCATTTATTGATACCATGTATTTCTACGGAGACGAACACAACAATAGTTTTCAAGAGCTCTATTCTTAATAATACCGGTTAGATCTTCGCAATCAACAGAAAAAAACAAGTAAGTGTACTTGAACGAAGTGGCACGAAGGTATCTCTTAAAAGTGAAGAAAATTGTATCGGGCACAGTTAATTTTGTTCATTCAAATTGATTCCTACATAAAAAGATATTAATCCACCTTTCTTTAGCAACGTGTGTTGCTGAGATGTTTTTTCCTAATAATACCTTCCTTTTCGATGATATATATTAGTCGCTTCCGTTGGAAATGACCACTTAAGTATAGGTTTGGCGTAAAAGTCAATCTCGGAATGAGCGATAGTTTTATGGCTCATTTTTGCAAAACATCGTAATGGACAGCAAGGGGATATTACCTGAGTCATCGCACAAAAACAATAAGACCAGTAAGATACAAGGCAAAAATCATTGACTGGGAAAATCCATCAAATATTTTCATCACGCATTATATTGATTGAAAGAAACAAAAACCTTTAGCTTCTGTCTATATACCCAGTTCCTGAGAAGAAAGAAAACTACTAAATCATTCATCATTATATCCATAATATTTGCAGTCAAAAAAAAGAGATTACATTTTCTATGAACTTATATTATTTTACTATTGATTTAATCTTACAACACAAAGTTTCAAAAAGTACGATCTAAATGTAGGCTTGTAAAATATGCTCGCCATTAATACAAATGACTTTAGAAATAAATTTCGAAAACAAAACTTCTCACTAAACGTGTACGAAAAGAACATTTGCACTGAGATATAGATATTAGAACGGAATATCCCTATATAAATGACTACAGAATCCAAATGACTTTAGAAATAAATTTCGAAAACAAAACTTCTTACTAAACGTGTACGAAAAGAACATTTGCACTGAAATATTGATATTAGAACGGAATATCACTATATAAAAATGTGTTATTGTTTTAAGACACATGCCCAACCCCAAATTGTGAACATTTTCTTTTTTATTATTATTATTATTTTGTAATAAATAGTAAAAAAAACGATGCAAAATTACTTACTTTTATATCTACGGTAGTTAAAAACAAAGTTTTAGCCCAAACATAAACTGAAAGTGATTATTTTCGAAGCTGAAAATAAGTCAGAAATATTGACGATAATACATCTAAACTCTTGTCTCTTTGCTCTTAAGCAATATGAATGTAAATTTATTCTTTAAATTTAAACTAAGTATAATTTAATTGTTAATTAAAGTTTCAGGCATGTTTTTCAAAAGCCTCATTGCTTCATTTTGATTTATAAATAAGCAACATTTAATTTTGTTCTTGTGAAATTATAATACATTTGCTATTCACACAGATGTAAGATTATTCACAAAATATGCACGAGTATGGATAGTTTGATTATACTAATGTCCCGTTTTGAAGCAACACTAGAGCCATTTTAGGACGGTTTAGTTCAGTTATATTAACATCCCGTTTTAAAGCAACACTAGGGCTATTTTGGGACGGTTTAATTCAGTTATATTAATGTCCCCTTTTGAAACAACACTAGGGCTATTTGGGGGCAGTTTAGTTCAGTTATATTAGTGTCTCCTTTTGAAGCAACACTAGGGCTGTTTGGGGCAGTTTAGTTTAGTTATATTAACGTCCCGTTTTGAAGCAATACTAGAGCTATTTTGAGATGGATCTCGTAATTTTGAACCACAGTCAGATAACGTAGACGATACCTGAGCTGGCATTCCCTCTCCAAACTTCCACACACACCAGCGGGAGGATGTTTGGCCACGATGGATTTAACGTGCACCAGGCTCACTTACACGGCGGTTCCACGGTGGAATCGGGCCTCGAACCTGCAACCTTCCTGTCCCAAGACATTAAAAGCAGACCATCGAGGCCCTTTGCACGCGTGTGGAAGCATTGAATAAGTTCCTTAATCAATGCCTGCTCACGCAGAAGAGGGACTTAATGCTAAAAGAAGGATCTTATGCTAAGGATAAGTTCCTTAAGGAATTAAAGAAGAAACTTATCTTCATGACTCCCAGATGTAATCAGAAAGGAAACAAATTCAGTTAATTTTTGACTTTATGAACCAAGGATTATTTTTTGAAAAAGAAATACAGTGAGTTCAACAATATTATCTGATTGTTTTATATAAAGAAAATTGCGTTATGCGTTATACTCAAAATGCTGTAATTAATTCAAAGACATCGCATTTGTTATTATTCTCAAAATAAATAGGGCTGATACCTGCATTTAACCCTTTATTTACTGACGGTACTTGAAAGTACCATCTAAATGTAGCTTATATTTTTGCCATGTGACTATTTTTGCTGATGGTATTCTAAAGAACACGAAAAATGCAATCCAACTAACATGAAATTAATATAAGATAAAAGTTGGAATTAAAAATTAATAATTAAGATATTTCTGTAATTACATTTTTTTCTTGGGTTTCCTGAGATTATTCTGCAAAGAAAACTAAACTACAGGTGTAAAAAGGAAATTGAAAAATTGATGGCAACATAATTCGGTAAATAAAGGGTTTATTTAGGATCGGAAATTACAATAAAACTACAAAAATTGATGTTGAGATAATTAAAAAATAAAAAAACAGGCACAAATAAAAAAAAATTCGAAAACATATTAAAAACTGAAAGAAAACTGAATATGTTCAAGGAAGGTTTTGCTTACATATTCAACTAATTTTAAAGCACTAAAATATATGTATAATTTTTTTGCAGAACTTTTAAACCTTTTTGTTTTCTGAAAAATACAGACATTAACATTTGCACTGATTTTCTGATAATAAGATGGAGCCACGCGATGTTCTTCCCCCTCCAAGAGAAAATTCCTCGCATACTCCTCAATAAATGTCTCCCCTCGAATAAAAGTTTGGACCTTGCCTAAAACCGCGAACTCTTTACACAGCATTTTTGACAGGTAATTAGAGAATATAGATTTTTGGAGTGAATCTAATGTTTTTAATACATATATTTTGACTATATTTTTTGACACTTTTTCACCAACCGATTGAAATCAAAATTTGACACGAAACTGACACAATTACAACTGCCTCGAAATTGACACTAAACTGGCACAACTGACACAAAACTGGCACAACTGGCACGAAACTAGCACAACTGTGCAACTGACACAACTACATCTGACGCAGAATTACTGTCACAAGATCATATACCGAATTTCATTTACTCAAGTCTGCCTTATGAGTTAGAGTGTACACACATTCGAAATTATAGACTGATTGATGGTCATTTCTCCAACAGATTTCGCTCAAAATTTTATAAAAATCAGCATTTTAGACGCTAAACTTGTACGCCAAATTTTGATCACATTTTAAATAAAATTTGAAGTATTTGAAGTTTGAAATTCGAATTTGAAGTTTTTCGGGCTCAGGGATGTCTGGAATGTGGAGATTCTTCGAGATCTAGAGTTCGAAATTTTCGACGATGATAATACTTTCCCCATACTTCGTTTATCAGAAAGTTAAAAAATTTAGAAAAATTTACTGCAGAATCCAATTTTTTAGCCATATAAATATTTTTTTCTAAGCACAAATTCTTTAGAACCTTGGATATTACTTCTAGAAAATTCTAAGATAAATTAGGGCATATAATCTTTTTAGAACGCAATCTAGAATCCTAGTTAGATTAACCAATATTGATAAAAAAAATATTTGAATTCATTTGTGCTCCATTATCTGTATAGACAGATTACACTAAAAATATGGCAACGAAAAAAAATTCTGGTCTCTGTTTTAAAAATTATAAAAAATAATTGTATACAATAAATTTCCAGGCCTCATATTTTTATTTTTGAGTCGGCTTTCCCAGTATAGCTTTTGAAATATCTATCGTCTGCTAACGTAGTTTTATTTTGGAGACGGCTTTCACAGTATAGTTTTACCATTATCTATCGTCTGCTAATGTAGTTTAATTTTGGAATCGGCTTTCACTGTATAACTTTTGAATTATCTATCGTCTGCTATTGTAATTTTCTCTTGGAAATCACAGTGTTATTGCCTAACTCGTACAACTTTATTAAAAATAAACCAAACAGGTTAAAATCTTGTTTATTTAATGGATAAAGATCGTTTTTTCAGGGATAATTTCAACTAACTAAAATGGGTTATGAAAAAATAATGCAGAAAGCTGTCGCATTTGGCGATTTATCGCCAATTAAAGTTACAACTTGATTTCCAAATCATACATTCGCTGAATTCTTACAAATTGTCTTAATTTAAGTCATAACGAATTTAAACTGGTTTGAAAAAATTTTGAGACTATCAGATTACGCAAGCATCAATATTTAGAAAAACGAAGGGTGGATTTTTTTTTCCCATCTTAAAGTCGGCTGAGCGCCAAAACTTTGTTTGCCAGCTAGAAAAATTCAAAGCGAAAGTTATAAAAAAATTCTCATATAGTGGTTAATGACTTAAACGAATTCTGACAAATAATAACTTACAATATAATAATTTTCTCAAATGATTTCCGATAGTAGGGTTTTTTCCGCCAAAAAATTTAGATTGTGTTCTAAGGGAGAAAAACGCTATGCGGTGCAGATTTATTGGAACTAGAGTTTTTTTACTAATATTGTTTCCAAATGGAATAAGTATCTCCTGAAACCGATTCTTGTGCCAGCATTTATGCTCCTCCTATTCCGTGCTTAAATATCAGAAAGTGTTCTGTGCTTAAAAGGGTCGGCTCCTCGTAAGTACCATCCAATCGACCGCACACAAGATTTCGCTCATGCGTATCTAATTCCATAACACATTCGATCGCTTGCATTAGAATCACAGCTACTGAACTGAAGTAAAATAAAACTGATAAGCTTATTTATCAAATTTTATATTGTTGCATTTTCTAAAATGATACAATTTGCATTTCCCATTATTATTTTAAGGTGTACGTACACACCAGAAGATTTTTTAATTTTTTTTTAAATCCAGTTTTTTTTACAGTAGATCATTAATATATGTTCAAACTCATTTCTGTGAGAAAATAACTATATTACATTGATTATTAATTACTTAATTAATATTCAATTAGCTAATTAGCATTTTTTAAACCTATCTTAATTTCTAATTTGTACAGACACACAATTCTAGTTGGAAATTATGCCCAATATAAGCCTTTTTCAATTAAGTTATAAAAATGTATAGTTTTTTTAACGAGTTTTTCATCAGCGATGAATAGAAAAAGCGAGATTTTTTTTCTGCAATTTTAACATTTAAATAACTATTAAAAATTTATTTATACAAATATAACTTTGATTCAGGCATAAAACATATATTGTTTTTTACAAATTACTTTCATGCATAAAAAATTGTATTTGATTAATTTCTTGTTGAGTTATGATTGTTTGAATGAAACAGCATAGTGGAAAATTAGTATTCTTCATAAAATGAGAGCAAAACCACAAGCAAAAAGCACAAGTAAATAAACTTTTAAAAACGAAACAAAATTCTCGAAATATAGTTAAATTTATACCTTTAAATATTGTTGCCAAACAGAAGGAATGAAATAAAACGCATTTTAAATAAATAATTCTTTGAAAAAGGCATAAAATTTTAAGTAAAATTTATGAAAACTCGTTTGTTTGCATTTGGTTTACAAACCGAAACTAGAGTTTTTAGGGAAACTCCTCAAGAAAAACCCTTAAAACTCAAGAAATACTCCAAATATTGGCAACATCTTGGTACCGTTTGAAAGCTAAAGAATCAGACAGCATTTGGAAGCAATAAAAAAATATTCAAAATTTTGAACGGTTTTCTAAGTTTCAATTGTGTACGTACAGCTTCATTGAAACATAATGAAAATTACGTTTTCAAATATCATACAAAAATATAGATTACTGCCATAAAAAAATTGCTTTCATAAAATTTATTATGAAATCAGAATTCACTTTCTCTAATAGGCTACCATTTGTAAAATTTCTTTGGCATAGTTTCGGTATTTTTCTCATGTAAAAAAAAAATCGTCTGTTCTTTTACATTCATAATAGTTAAAATGCAAATTTATAAAAACATTTACTTCATGTTAGCGGTTTAGGAAGGCATAAGAGACATGCAGACAAACATTTATTTTTATTTTATCGATGTAATGTCTCTGGAAAACTCAATAAATTTAAAATTTTGTTCAATAAATTTGAATAATTGATAAATAATGTTTGCTATTATTTTGAAGCTGATAGCATCCAACAAAGTGCCTCGTTTTCATACCATTTCCCAGAAAACAGTATCACCTGAAAGAAAAATATAATCTTGGAAGTAATTAAGTGAACATATTGAGGATCCAAATGTCGTGGTTACTCAAGCCGAGAATTTTTTTTTCCACCTCAAAAAGTGATGCTTCTTTAATCCAATCTTCATTTTCTACTTAGATTTCTTGAAGCTGCGCAAATTAATTAAATGCTATTAAGGTAAGCTCTCTTTTGTAACAAGAAAAGTGAAGTAACTACTCTAAAAGATGTAGTTTGGGAAAAAGTAAGCGATGGTACAGTTTTTCTATGTTATTTCTATCCATAATTAAGATAATGAGCGTCGCAGATGTTTTCAATGAACTAAGTTCAATTTTTTGGATGAATATTAGTTCAAACAGTATCATTAAAAAATGTATTTTTGCCTATAATCACTTAATGATTTATTGCTGTTAATAAAACTTCCGCAATCAGTTTTTTTTCTCTCTTTTCCGATTTTCATTTACATCGTTTCAATTTTCAGGCCATAGAACCCAAGACAGATTTTTTAAAGGTAAAAATATAAACAGCCGCTTTCAATAATCTCTTTCTTGCCTATGTAACAGTGAAACTGAGAGCAAATAACAGAGACAGATGTATGCTAAAGTAAAGTTTTGAAATGAATAATCCTTTAATGATTTATTGCTGTTAATAAAACTTCCGCAATCATTTTTTTTTTTCTGTTTCAATTTTCATATACTTTATTTGAATTTTCAGGCATAGATAAAAAGCCCAAAACTTTTATAAGATAAAAATATAGACAGCCACTTTTAATAATTTCTCTCTTGTATTTGTGATATAGAAATTGAGCGCAAATTGCAAATATCGAGAAGCTTACTTAAGTAAACTTTTGATATGAATAATCAATCCATTAATGGTTTATTGCTGTTAATAAAACTTCCGATTTCTTTTTTATTTCTTTTGACTTGTTCGATATTTCTTCTTGAATACTTCTTTTGAATTTTCAGGCCATAGAGCCCAGGATCAAAAATTTTATAATGTAAAAATATAAACAACTGCTTCCAATAATTTCTCTCTTATCTTTGTAAAGTGGAAACTGTGTATAAATAGCTGATGTATAAAAACATGCTAAAGTAAATGTTTGAGATGAATTATTTAATTATTTTTTCAAATGGACTTGTATCCAAGGATTTCAGTTTACAGTAATAAAGAAGGCAAGAATCTTCCAAATAATTGAGGAATTTTCCAAACCTGAAAGATTCCTCAATTATTTGGACATTCCTTTTTTTTACGTTACCAATTTATGAAATTAAATGACGAAATAGTAATGTTAAAAAAGTCTAATAATTTAAATTTTTAAATTATTAAATACTTGTTAAATTAAAAAGATGAGAAATTTAAGTTTCTTTCTCTCTAAATTTTTAAGTTAATAAAATTCTAAAATTTAAAACCAATTCCATTGTCATAGTTTTACATCTTCTACATTAGTAGTCTTAAAATGCAGTTTTACTAAAACAAACTCATCCCATTCGCAAAATCGATAAAAATAATTGAATAATTTTGCTAACCTGTGAAATTTTCTGACAAAAAAAATGTAAGAAGATTAATACTTTTTTTTAAAAAATTTAAAGATAATAAAGTTCGAAAGTTTTAAAACAATTTCATTGCTCTAGTACTTTATACATTAGCCGCTTTAAAGCCCATTTTCAGTAAAACATATTAATCCCATTCGAAAAATCGATAAAAATATAGTTTCTGGCTCTTTTCAAGTAAGTAATTCTCCATAACATTATTTTTTTAAAAAATGAGCAGACGTTTTCTTTCACTTTGTATTGGAAACATAATCCGATATTCTAATTTAAGAGAAGAATAAATTCGTAGACTCGTAATAAATTCGTAATCGTAGAATGCATTTGTTTTGGGACAAATGCGAGTTGTCTATTTCGTTGTATGACGGATGTGAAGTGCATGAAAAGAACAATCAAACGTATCTAACAAATGTCTCTGCGTTGCATTTTGGCTCAGAGACTTGGCTACATTTCTGAAATATGTAGATATTCTATCTACATATTTCAGAACTCCTCCCTCCTTTCCTATGAATCCGAAAAAAAAAATGCATCTTCGGAATGTCCCTCTGTACTCGATTATTCAAAACCGCTTTGAACTAGATCGATGAAATTTAATAACTTAAACTTGCAGATTTATAAATTTCTATTAAATTTCGAAAGAAAACTGTTCAAATATGTCTGTCCGTCCAACTTTTCAAGTACAAAAGAGCAAGGTAGCAACAAAGCGTAAAGATCTAAATAAATAGAATTTGGTACACAGGTTTAACCATTAATATGCTGATCTCCATGTGAACGTAACAGTTCAGTAACGTAGCATTAAATTTCGAAAGAAAACTGTTCAAAATAGGTCTGTCCGTCCAACTTTCAAGTACAAACGAAAAGGGTAGCTACAAAACGTAAATATCTAAATAAATAAAATTTGGTGCACAGGTTTAACCCTTAATATGCAGATTCATTTCAAATCAAATCCAACGAAGGGTTATATCCATGCGAACGTAACAGTTCATAAACGTAGCAATCTAGTAATAGAAAATTTAGTTCACAGCTTTAGCATCTGAAATCTACATTTTTATTAAATTTTGATCCATGTGTGAGGGAAAGATGATTATCTGTGCTTTCATGTGCATTAATGCGATAACTCAAAGGAAATTTCACACGTAATCTCGAGTTTAGTTTAGTTATATTAACGTCCCGTTTTGAAGCAACACTAGGACTATTTTGGGACGGACCTCGTAATTTTGGAACCTCTGTCAAATGACTCACGCAAGTAATCTCTAGATTACAATTAGAGTTTTATGTTAAATTTTTTCTTTAATTTTTTTTTTAATTATTTTAAATTTTTTGTTAAATTTTCGTTTCAAATGATCAAGAAAAAGGCATTCAAAATACATATTCAGTTTTCTGGTACTTGTGTATTTACCTTCTAATACAGATTAATCGTTAACAAGTAATTTAAAAAAGTTCTATTCAATTCCTACTTAGGTTAAGAAAGAAAATTTTTATTTTAGTTACTTTTTATTAAATAATTATCAAAAAAATTAAGTATTAGAAAAGTATTGATTTTTGCGAGAATTGAGCTCGCATTCTCTACCTTCACTTGAATTGGTTTGGTTTGGTTATATTAACGTCCCGTTTAAAGCAACACGAGGGCTATTTTGGGACGTATCTCGTAATTTTGAACCACAGTCAGATGACGAGGATGACACCTGAAGTGGCACCCCCCTCTCCACTCCTCACCACACCACACCAGTGGGAGGACGTTTGGCCTGACAGATTTAACGTGCAAGAGACCCCCCTCACATGACGGATCTTCGGTGGAATCGAGTCTCGAACCTGAAACCCTTCGGGTCCGAAGCCGAGACCTTACCACCAGGCCACCGCGGCCCTACCTTCACTTGAAAAATACTGAAATCTTAGCATTTTACCGATTGAGCTACTACATTTTGAATTCAATTTTCATGACAATTTACTAAGACACTATTTAAAAGTATTTAAAATTAATTTAATTAATGAATTAATATGCGAAAAAATTGTATTAACATCAAGTGTCATCCACTACAAGTTTTAAAAAATGCATTTAAATTTGAGTGGATGAATAAAAAGTGTTTTATGAATGATTAAAAATTTGAACAAGATATATAAATAAATATATATAAGGAGAGTGTGAATAGTAGGTATTGAAAAAAGTGTGAAAAATGCTCTAATTCAGCTCAAATACTCGATTCAAATACTATTTACAGAAAAAATGCTAGATTAAAGCCAAAGTTCCCTATTTCGTAACTACTGTTCATAAATGCGATGAATTTAACAAACAAATGCCGATTTTCTTTACCATATTGCAAAGAAAACAATTCTTATATGTGGGTATCTGAAAATAGTAGGTTTAGTTTAGTTATATTAACGTCCCATTTTGAAGCAACACGAGGGCTATTTGGGGACGGACCTCGTAATTTTGAACCACGGTCAGATGACGAGGACGACACCTGATGTGGCACCCACCTCTCCACACCACACGAAAATAGTAGGAATCAAAAACAATTATAAAATGTTATAATTCAGCTCATATGCTCAATTCAAAAATGCTCTAATTACAGTAAAAGTGCTAGGTTAAAGCCAAAATTCCATATTTCGTAACTATTTCCCGTTAATGCGATGAATTTAATAAAAAAGGCCGGTTTTCTTTATCGTATTACGGAGCACACAATTTTTTTTATGTGGGGTATCTGAAAATAGTATGAATTGAAAACAAGTAGGAAAGATGCTCTAATTCATCTCAGATGCTCAATTCAAAAATGATCTAATTACAGTAAAGATGCTAGGTTAAAACCAAAATTCCATATTTAGTAAATACTTCTCATGAATGCGATGAATTTAACAAACAAATGCCGGTTTTCTTTATCATATTATGGAGCACACAATTCTTATACACGTTTATCTGAAAATGAGGAAACATTCCTGACATTCATGACCTTGGACAAGGTTCGCTGTTCCATGCGGGGTGGGAGATATAGCACCTTTATGCAGAGCATGCAATAAAGGTATGAGGAGGACATTCCCCCTGGTTAAATTATTAGAATACAAGGAATCTAACCTCCATAAAGTGATTTCTCCGGGGCCCTAACGGCTTTAATTAGGATACACGTACATGCAATCAATGTTATGAAAACATCACTCACTCATGAAAATATCACTGTTATGATAATGTAGTAGAAAATCCAATAACTACATACACAAATTAATTTTAAAGCTGATGTCGAAGTAATTAAATCTAATGTATTCACTAACGTCATTAAATCTAATGTATAATTCTCTTTTCTTTCATCGCTGAAACGCAAAATTAATTTAGAAATTATTATAATTAGATCCACATTAATAAATGTATCAGGATAAGCATATTAAGTTGTTGTGCACGAAGAAAAGATATACTTTGAGCTCATTCGAGCCCTTGTTTTAACCCTTGGCACTCCAATGTCTCCTCTCAAGCACACCATTTTGTCGTTTTATTTAATTATTTTCTTAAATTTTAACTGATAAAAGTACTTAAGAGTAGTAAAAATATGTAAATTAATTTTCCGGGAAAATTCAATTTCAAAAAATTCATATATTAATTTTTCGGAGTAATAAACAAGCTCCATCCTTCGGTAAATATCTATGCATAGAATTAATTTTAGAAGCGTTAAGACAATTAAAAAATTAGCAAATTACAATTGGCTTTTCCTGAATTCAAAAGTATAAAGCAACTTAAAGGTGAAAACAAAAGATTGTCTTTATTTCGGTTAAATCTTCAGGATAATGTCATTCGGAAAAAACTTCTTCTGAATTATTTGTGGCATTTTAATATGATATTCCATAATAAGGTGCGAGTGATTCTGCAGAATCAATTCACTGACATCAATCTCTTAACCAGCAAGTAAAAGTAATTAGCATGCATGTGTATTTTTGAATTAACGATATTTTAATTATTATCATATACGCCGAGTAAAAAGAATACCACGACAGTCGTTTTCTTACATTAACATTCTAAAATCTTAGTAAGTTACAATAGACTTTGCCCGAATTCTAAAGTATAAAGCAACTTAAAGGTGAAAACAAAAGATTGTCTTTATTTCGGTTAAATTTTCATGTCGAATGGGTAATGTCGCTTATCATGGATTATTTGTAGCATTTTAATATGAATATTCTATAATAAGGTGTGAATTATTCTGCAGAATCCCTCCACTAACATTAATCTCTTAACCAGCAAGTAAAAATAACTTGCATGTATATGTATATTTTGAGTTAATGATTTTTTAATAATCCCCGTATACGCCGTGTAAAAAGAATATCGCGACAGTCGTTTTTCGTAAATTATGTTTTATACTTTTATCATGACTGTCAGGTTCTTATACAGATTTTTTTCAAAGAATTTTCTTCAGTTTTACATAAAATTAAAATGTCTACCACAAATGCTTATTTTAAAAAAAAAAAACTATATTTACGATTTTCATTGCGAAAAAAAAGGACAGAAGGACATCTGGTAAAAAAATTATTTGTCGACAATGTACAAGCAAAAGAATATTATAAACTTTTCTTTTAACTTATTTTGTTAAAAAAGTTAATGATATTTTATTTCACAAAGCCTAAAAGATTACTTTGAAATGAATTTTTAACACGGTACCATCTAAATTTTTTTTAATTTTAATATTCGAAATTAGATTTTAAAAAGTATCGATCTTAAATAGCATTCTATAACTGCCCACAAAAAATTTGTGGGCAGTTATTATTTCAACAGTTTTTGAAAAAATTTATTTTTTTTTTTTAATGAAGTTTTTTTGAAACCCTAAAACTTTTTTAACTATTAAAATTTGTTCACAAAATTTTTTCTAGGTAGTTAGTTATATATTACATAAAAGTTACTATGGAATTTATCCTCCTGATAATAGTTATTTAATTATAAATATTTTCATTGTTAAACATAGAAAAATCTGAAAAACACATATTTTGAGTTTGAACACTTAAAAAAATAATTATGCATCTTAGAGCAAATTCCATAGTAAGTTTTATAAAACTTGTATTTAGGAACATTCACAAAAAATTTCACATCTCTACATCAATTTTTAAAAAAGCCTTAGGCTTTCGAAGAACAGCACATAAACAAAATTACATCAGGGAGAAAAACGAATTTAAAGATTTCAAATTGCAATAACTTGATATGAAATTCATAGAGCAGCCTGAAACTTCTAAAAACTGCATATTTATTTATTCTTAATTGTATTATATAGACATATTTAGAAAAGTCGGTATTTAGTAGTCATGATTTTTCGTCAGAATGTGTTGCCCTAAAGTCTAAATTTTTATGAATAAAAGTTATAGGAAAGGTACCTTAGAGATTCCTCGTATACTGCATGTCAGTTACAATACAATTTATAATCTTATCAGAAATACAGATAAAATGGAAAAAGAAAGAAGAGGGATAGAATTAAAAAATTAACACCTCATGGTGAAAGAAAATTAATTTACCAGCTAACCCTTTGACGCATAGTGGTTTCGTGTGAATCCAGTTCATTCTAACCCTTTATTTCTTACCACTCGTTATGTCTTTGCTATTCGCCTCAGTAACTTCATCTGAAGTTACTGAGGCAACTTCATTATTTTGTATGCAAATGTACAAAAAAATATTAAAATATCATTTTTATCCTTATTATGTGTTTGATTTAATTCATTCAGTTTCAGCCTGAAATTCAGCAATTTTATGTTCTGTGCCTCAGAATGTTAAAAAGCTGTGGAAGTGTTGCCAGGCTTGAAATAAAAAGCAGGATTTATTCAGTTGCCAAAGCCAAACAGTTTACACCTACATATGACTATCCAAAAAAATTCAAAAAGAAGAAGCATCCAAAATAGAATCAAACACACATTGAAAACCTTTTATATTAACCACTTGACATACGAATTTACTTAACTTCCTAATTAAATGGCAAATTTAATAGCTTCCTAATTGGTATATTTACTATTATTTTAATTACTTAATAATAATACGTTTCACGTGACTTTTTTCATTTGAAATTATTTATTAATTTTCACTTAATTCCAAATTAAAAATTAAAAATTAAATAATTCGATGCGCGTCTCAGACACGTCATTGTATGCGAAGTGGTTAAGGATCACATGCCATGTTTCACAAAATATTTTGATGATTAGATGAAAAGAAGTTTAACTTAGATAGTTCAGACGGTTATCAATATTAGTGGCATTGTCTGAAAAATAAAACAGAATTTTATTTCACCCGGTTATCAATAGGTGTAGGGAAGTTTAAGAATCTGGTTAGGAGATGAATATGAATGAAGACCATACATATTATATTCAGGTGATAAATTCTGAGGTTCTTCTTTATGACTCCGAATTAGAAGGAAAATAGTGGTTGTTTCAGTAAGACGGAGCCTCCATTAAATTGGCAATGGAATTTTTTAAAAATTCGTTACAAATAATTTTGCCAGGTGTTACCATAGTCAGCTTAACATTGTGGAAAACATCTAGGCAGTGCATGTTCCTATTAGAAAACCTAGATTTGAGTCCATCAGTTAACTTCGATAAGTATTGGAACAATTTCTGCCTGACAAAAATCCAATATTTGAATGATCCACTATTAAATAGAATATTCGAAATCATAAAAGTAAATGGATAGAGTATTCCCTTCTAATATCGTTTGTATTATTTTTCTTATTTTTGTTTCAGAGTTTCAAATGGTAGAAACTTTGTTGTCAGTAAAAGCTTATTTTTGAATATAATGGTAATGATATTGACAATAAAAATAATTTCAGCTCATAAAAATAATTTCAGCAAAAAAAAATCTAGTGTCCTAATTTTTTATACAGTTAACATAGCTATTTCAATGCTTCAAGTTAGTTTTCTATTCTGTGGAGTACGCATGTTGTGTAACAAGATTTACAGGGATACGAAATCGTTGAATTCAACGATTCTTCAAAAGCATTTACAACTGCACCCGTTAATTTCTACCGCATTCTAAGTTAATTTTGAAAGCAAATTTAATATAAATCTATAAATAGTCCATAGAGATGTGAAACATACTGGATGAAAATTACTATAAAAACATATATTTCAACTTTGTATGATATATGTAACTTTACTGAAAATCTCTCATTTCTTTTGAAAAGTATCCTTGTAAAAAAATCTCTAAAATTATTCCTTTCTTTTTGTTTAAAATCATTGACCAAAATTTAAAAAAAGTTTTTATAAAACAAAATTGCCTTTTCAATATCATAAAAATGTTAGCATTCCTCTTGATCGATAATGACAAATAATAAGAAAATAATTTCCTAAATTATATAACAAAAGTTAAATCAGTCTATAAAATCAATTAAATAATTTCGTATGACATATAAAAAAATAAAATTCTATTGTAATATCTTGAATTTACGTTTCATAACACTTCAAATGCAATAAGAAAAATTCGAGCTACGAATTTCTTTAATATATGATTAAAAGACAACCTTTTATATCTACTTTGCAAATCTAGAAATTACAGAAATTTTTCTAAAATCTTTAACTGCGTTCGGTGCATTAAGTAAATTGCACTAAAGAATTTCAAATAAAGTTCAAATAAATATTTCACTGATAGAAGTGGCTTTTCTATTTTTTTTCTTGAAATTTTTTTTTAATGTCAAAAGAATTCTCTTAAATGGTTTTCAAATATAAAATTTATATTATTATATTAAGCTTTCGTAACCTTCTATGCTTATTTTGTAATCAAACATTCTTAATCTATAAAAAGCTCTGAAAAGGTTTTATTTAACAAAAGTAACAACGTCCTATACAATCCTGTCCTACATCCTGTCTTAGCCATTGGTAGAATATTCAGATACGAAAGTTAGTCGAAGGTCATGCAACTGTTGCACTAAAATACTGTATACTGCATTCAGAAATTCCGACCAGTGAAAAATATGTAATATTTTATATATGTATGTACATATTAGATCATGAACTACGAATCTCAACAATGATCTATATAAATAAAAATGAATGTTTGCATGTCTCTTATGCGCTGAAGTCCCGCTCATCCGATTGCGATAAAACTTTGAATACTTATTTGCATTTACAAGATGGTTATAGGCATAACATAATTATCTAATATATAAAAATATTTTCAGATTTATTTACTGCATCTATTAACCAAGGATTATTAATTATCTAAGGAGACATTTCTTAGAAAAATGCTATCCATGCTTCTCCTTTATATATCCTTTAATTTCAATAAATGTATTCATTGCCGACAAGAAAATTAATGTCACTCTTCCTATCATTCTTAATTAAACAAGATAACTATTTCGAATTCCAAACGATATTTCCAAGATTATTTCTTCTGCGGCAACAACCCTGCGGGTACCAGCTAGTTGCATAATAAATTTATACTTACAATGCATAAACACGGAATAAGCAAACCGTTGAAGAATGGAACTATTGAATCAAATGCTTAGCACTCAAGATGCAAAATCCTAAACACATGAAGAAAAGACGATAGTGCTATAATACATAATGCATCTTACAAACGTGTTGAAAACTTTATTAAAGCCAAGCTTTGTATGGAAGAATAAATGTGAAATTCATATTCACCTTCAGAAAAATGTCTTCGGAATAATTCTTGTTTTATAGGTAGATCACTATGTAGAACTCTTAATAGTATTGACTGGAGAATTTTATAGGCATCAATGGTCCAATAGTCATTGATCCGCAACTTTCATGTCACTCAAGACCAAAACATTGTATATGCAAGACATAATACTGCCCAAAGAACCTTGAACTACTCTCACAAGGCGGGACGAATCGATTATTTAATGCGGCTCACATCAAACCGTTAGTACCAAAACAAAGGTGTAACATAACTCGTCTCACTTGGCACCATAGCAAGCACTAACTTTTCAAACCTTCTACATTACACAGAAGTAGATGTACAATTTAAAAGAAACATCATTTTCAAACCTCAGTACTTTATTCGACTTGAAGAATCTTTATTGTTCGATTTGGATTTAGTTAAGGTACCATAATAATAATTTTCTTTCTCTTATGGTGCCAGCGTAATCCCATTCTTTAAGAAAAATTATTAAATCCAGACTAAAATTTGGTAATTCGTCTTCCAATGATTAAACACCTGTTTTGTAAATAAAATTCAAAACCACTTGATATGTTCAAGCATTTCTTGAAACACTAACTTGATTGTATTAGAAAGTCATCTTAAAATTCAAATTGAAGGTCACATTTTAAAATTAAAAATCTTTTAATCCTTAGAGCTCCAGGAAGTAATTCTATGCATAAATATTTGCCGAATAAGAGGACTTTATTCATTTTTTCGGAGCAATAAACATGAATTGTTTTAGGTTGAATTTCCCCCGAAAATTAATCTACATATTTTTACCACTCTTAAGTATTTTTACAAGTCAAAATTTAATTAAATAAATAAAATGACAAAATGATGTTCTGCATTGAATGATTGAACGAAGGGTTAAAATGCTTTTATTTCATTTCATCCTAAATTATTAATGTATTACTCGATATATTTTATAATTCATGAAAAGTCAGCAATATTCAAAATCTAAAATAAGCTATTAGCAAAAAGAATCAGGATTTTTACACGGATACCTTCCATTCGCGCAATTTTTTTCTCCACACAAAAGTTATTCTCGATATCATCTTTTTAGAATCCTTAGGTTTGTTAATTTGGCCTTGATAAACTGTTTTTGTCTACCATTTATCATTTGTCTGGATGCATTAATATCTTAAATTATTAATGTATTACTCGATAGATTTTATAATTCATAAAAAATTATGCATATTCAAAAGCTAAAAAATGTTTTTATCTTGATTTCAATATTATTAAAAATCGATATTATTTCAATATTTTCTTAATTATGATTTTTACACTGATAGCTTCCATTCGCACTATTTTTACTCCCCACAAAAATTATTCACAATATCTTTTCATAACCATTAGGTTTGGTAATTTGGATTCTCTCGAATAAAATGCTTTTATGTCTCAAGCCACCAGAAATACTATTACATGGTGACCTCACACACAATTTGAGCCAGCTTTAAAGAAATAAAATCCTATTTACATTCGTAAAAGGAGATTCTTCAGGAAAAAGTTTCAAACTTCATTTCATTTCGGATGTACCATTTCTTTTTTTTTTTTTTTTTTTTTTTCATCCTCCGCTGTTTCAAAAGTTTCTCCCTCATAGACATCCACCAGGCTCATCTTTCCTAGGCTCGTTTTCCCATCAATATATTTTTCATTGCTTTAAGAGGTTTTGGAAATGAACGATGAATCGTAAAGTTTGAGCCTGCTTCATTTCGGATAAAAAGGATTTTTCCATGCATGTTGAGAAATGACTAATCGGAATTTTTATGGCAATCATATTTTGGTGAAGGCAGTAGAATGATCTGTTTTTATTTGCAAAAACAGTTTATCAGTATCAGTATAAAGCCAATTCTGCACTTTTTCAATAAATGAAATATATGCTCATTATTAATAAAATATAGCTCTATGGATATTTCTAAATTTTATAATATAATACGAGGAATGGTTGTCAAGTCGAAAATCGCCCCAGAATTAATAAACTCCGGTAAACTTGGGGGTCTGGGGTTTTTGGCCACGAGGAATCGATTGGCGCCGGTTTTGAAGCGCTACGGTCAAGCAGTTCGGATTTACAGATAGGATATTTTCAAACTTTATTAGTTCGCCATAATGGCTACTTAAATTTTCAAGCGGTAACGTGCTGCCATCTATAGCCAATATGGCGAACTAATAAAGTTTTATGTTTAGGCTGTTATAGGTTTATAATATGTTTCTTATGTATGTATATATGTTTGGTTTTTCTAAATAAATTTGTCAAAAATGTTGAACTTCAACACACTTCAATCTTTACTTTACCTTTTTATAGAATAGTTCCCTTTCCAAACTCTAACTTTGTTTAGAATAGTTTACAATGGTGTACTTTAACTGGTTATCTTTTCACCAATGGTTTCACAAATTTTCTTATGGCATGTATTGTTTTGATAAAATACAATTGAAAATTTAAATCATCGAGTTAGCTTCGATACCTGTTTTCTCCGAGCGGAGCTCGGTCACCCGCTGGTAATGAAAAATATGAACTAATTTTTTTACTCCTAATATTGTTTTGTGAAAAAGAAAATACATTGATCTTCCAAGATTCTATGAAGTTCATACTGACAAAACTTATGAACTTTTTTGTATTTCAGGTCATTATCAAAAGAAATCTGAATAAACTCATTATTCATACTTTTATTTCGCGTCTAAACAATAAATTTTAATGTAATTAACAAATAAAATTTACACTTGAAAACAAAAGCAATTTATAAGAATGATACAATCTTAAGTATGATCGATTTTTATGCAATTCTAATGAAAATAAATTAAAACATTTGCTAAAATCTAAAACTTTTACAGTGCAATTTCAAATAACATAAGGAACGAGCAAAAGTATTTCGCAAAAAATTGATTTTATTACTTTTTTTATTCAAATGGTTGACTTCCATAATTTGAAAGTAAATGACATGTGCAATTGCGATTTTCAACCACAGTTTCTTCGGATTTTCACTATCTGAAAAAAAAATCACTTTGCTCCAAATTTAAAGAAATCAAATTGTTTTAATTTCTTTGAGCTTGAACCGAAAGATTTTTCTCTTTCATATGAAGAAGTTTCTTAGTATTAAAATGGGAAACCATTCAGTTCTACACAGCTGTGAGTTCAAAACATGCTCACCAATTGTATAAAATTTAACCAAAAATCAAAAAGATATTCTAACGCTTATTTTTAGTGTGAGAAATATACTTCCTTTTTCGTTTCAAAATATGGAATTAAAATCACTTGAGTGTACTTAACCCCTTCCCGTAAAATGACGAGTATAGCTTGTCATTGATTTTTCATACCACATAGCACAATGACGAGCTATACTCGTCATACGACTCAAGTTTCTGTTGAATATAACAATTAATATAATTTAAAATTTCTAGTGTATTGAATGCGGATCCACTTTTATTACTTATGTTGATATCATAGATCACTATCATATATCGTTTGATTGTCTTGGTACAAGTTACGGCCAAACTATTAGTAGTCATTTTAATATATTTGTTCATTCATTCTAACAAACATTTTGTCTGAACATCTGATTTACTAAATACTAAACATGCAGTGAAATAAACACCTTAATGTATAAGAGTAATGTAAATCAAGAAGATCAAAGTGATTCAGAAAAATAAAAAATAAGCATATATTTAACCGATACTGATATTGAAACTAATGATAGCGAAATATTACCAAGAAGACGAAAACGCGCATAGTGATTAATAGATGAATTTTGTGAACACTCTGGATTAGTAGACACATTATGTGCTTAAAATTGTTTTTTAAAAAGATACCGGACTGCCTAGAGTAAACGCTAAAACTAGGGGCTAATCCGAAATCACTAGAGAGTTTTGAAGAAATGTTGAACGTGAACTTGCAAATTACAATTACATTCATACCAATAATATAATTTTAATTATTAATAATAAATTAGTTAGAATTATGAAATAAACTAAGGCTTCTTAAATAAATATTAAATAGTTATTTCACACATAATTTTTCTTTCTTAAATCTTACCGAAAGGGGTTAAGTATCCTATTTCTTATAATAAAATAATAGTCTAAGTTCAATAAATTTTTAGGTTCAAAATCATAAGTGTACTCGGATCAAACCTTAGATATGAGAAGTTAAAATCTGAAATATACATTATAAATAGAAATATTTTTTAAAAAAATCCTTATCTTATTCTAGACATTTTTTTTAATGTAACAAGATCTCATTCTAGGCATTTTTTAAATGTAACAAGATCTTATTCTGGGCATTTTTTTTAATGTAACAAGATCTCATTCTAGGCATTTTTTAAATGTAACAAGATCTCATTCTGGGCATTTTTTTAAATGTAACAAAATCTCGTTCTAGGCATTTTTAAATGTAAAAAAATCTCGTTCTAGGCATTTTTTAAATGTAACAAAATCTCATTCTAGGCATTTTTTAAATGTAACAAAATCTCGTTCTAGGCATTTTTTAAATGTAACAAAATCTCGTTCTAGGCATCTTTTTAAATGTCACAAAATCTCGTTCTAATTTATTGCCTTTTAAGGAATAACCAGATTTCGATTACTCGGAAGTTTTTTTAATGAACCTGTGTCATAACTGTGACAATATAAAATTTCTTTCGTGGTATTACAACAAATTAACATTAAATTTCATAGTTGATCACGTTTCATTTATTACTTTCAATTTTATTCATGGTATTTTAACAAAACTGTTAAAATATCTTTTCAATTTAAAGAAACGAGATCAACTATGAAACATTATTTTATTTCGACAGACATAAGCCAACATACATGCATCTATTAATCATTAATAAATTAACTAAAGCAACAAAATTTTGAAATTTAGTGGTAATTTGCAATTATCCATTGATATGCAATATCAAAAAAAATATTTATTATATTTTAAATAAAGAAGAAAATAGACAAAAATTCATATATTTAATATGAAGAATTAGAAAATTTATGGTAATTGAATATGAAATTAACTATTCTATTATCTTAGAAAAAATGAATTCTTCAATTTTGAGGTTGTATATGACTAAGATTTCTGGATGGTGAAAAATATTTTCTTTAAGTCAAATGCATATCTACAAAAAGTAATGCATTTTTCCCTTTCATTTTAATAAAAATTTTTATTAAGTGGAAATATCTTCTACTAGTTGATACTTTTTTTACTTTTAAGAAATGTTTCAAAATGTTAGCTTCCTAAATTTCTGAATAAAATGCATAAAATTTGTCGCATTCAATTTATTAATTCTCTAAGAAGAGATTATGTGAAGTAAGCTTTAATTAATAAAAAGAATACGTAGTAATACTTCTTTAAAATCTATGCAATACATATACTTTCTTCAAAATTAGAATTTTAAAAATCAGTTGGATTTTCTTTTATATTTTTGCGTCATCGCATTAGAAATTATAATACGAATGTAAAAGTTGAATGTTTGCTTCAATACATAAATCTAAAAAAGCTGAATACGTAAACCGAAAAGAATCATTTCTTCATCTTATGATAATTCACGATTCGATATGCATTGAGTGAAATAAAATTTGTATCGAATAATTTTAATTAAGTCCAAAAAGTCAAAAATAATTTTTTTTTTCATTGCTTTTCAATTTATCTTACTAAAATGTTAGTTCAGCAAAGGTGAACATAAATCATATAACTTATCAGGAAGCAGAAAAATATATGATAGGAATTAAATTTTTGGATACTTTTTTTACAAAAAAAATGTTAATAAGTGTCGTAATTAGTTTAGATACACCACAATTGTCTATATGAATTCAAACAGTTATCAATTTTAGCGTTTAATCTTTTATTCAGTAAAATTATTGCAAAATTGTTTCTTATTTATTTGAAACTAGCAGTACCCGCACGGTGTCGCCAATGTCATAGCATCCAAGAAGAAAAATTAGCTTTAAACTTAAGCCTAGCCTCCCTCCGATATGACATGGCATGTTACGCAACATCAATCAAGCATAAAAAATGTATTTCAATTCTCTTTTGTCTCAAATTCAGATGTCTTTCTCTGTCAGCAGACTTGCGATCGTTTAGATCGTCGGGCGATTCATTCTGTCTCCCCAATTCAGTTGCAATGCGATTTAAGGAAAGACTTATTTCACTCATCAAATGACTCCTTCCCTAAGTGCAGACAAAGATTTATCTGATATTCGCTAGCCGAACGTTTCTTTTCTCTTCATTTTCCTTATCACGCAATAAACGAAGCCTATTGGGCATTTAATATGTTCCGTTCAAAGTTGAATTTCCTCTGGGTATAGTGAGATTTGAATCGCTGTTTAAAATGAGACGTAAACAAAGAAATGTATAACATAAGCATACCACAGCTCTTGCTATTTGCACATGCGCAGATTGAGGTTTTCGCGCATGCGTGGATAAGTGTAAATCGTTGTAGGAAAATAGTTAAAATTGCAACTATAAAACTCCTTTTTTTATTCTATTATGACTTTAATGGACTAAAATCTTTCCTTAGAAATACTCTATGAAATGGTATAAATATCTCGAATACCCGTTTGCTATTTCTCGAGTTTTTGTGGTTCAAACATACAGATGTTTTCAGGAAACTTCCTTTTACACCATGTATAGATTTTTATTGTTTTATCATTTGCAATTATTTTTTTTAGTTCGGCATTCGCTGAGAATCAATGATATCTACGTTAACTAGGTCTATGTTAATTTTGAAATTAATTAATCTAAATAATTAACCAGTTTTGTAGCTGAATCAACTACGAAATAATAGTTTGATCGAAATTAGCTTTAATCTATCGAAACAAAAATAATATCAGCCTTGTAAATCTCATTAGTTTCTGTAGTTTATCTCAACTTGGGTATAAATCTTTCATAAAAAATGTTAAATAAACATTTAAAAATCTTCATCTGTGCGAAAGAAAATTTAGTTTCGGAAATTAAAAATTTACTGTTTCAATTGCTACATATCAGTATGACGTTTCTCGGTCCGTTTAATCAGGTTCAGAAAATGCTATATCAATGTAAAATTTTCCTTATTTGAGACTGCTTTATATTATAAAAAAATAATGGCAGAAATTGCTTATTCTTTTGATATCTTTGAATTTTCCGTGATAATAAAAAGGCTTTCGTTTTAATGAATAAATTTGTATTCTTTACTATAAATAATATTTACTGACATAATTCCTTGATTCATATTTTTAATATTCCTTTTATTACTTTGTTTTCATTTAATATGTGAATGGTTGTAAACTGAAAATTGTTTGAGTTGAAACGACCAAATTCTAAAAATTCAATAATCACTAGTGATAAATTTTTAATTGATTATAAAAGCATTCATTTGATAATTTCTTACTCTCCCTTAATTATATCAGAAACAATCAATAGAGATTGAATATTAAATGCGAAATATATTTCGATAATTTATCTAAAATTGCATTAAATGTTTTATTCTTACTTTTTATGAATATAGAATATATAAATTCGTTAATTACAGAGGTAGCTTTCTTCACCATTTGAAACCAGAGGTAGATTTCTTCA
>JAPMOQ010024920.1:2201638-2220594 GCA_026543055.1 Argiope trifasciata | reverse complement strand
GTAGATTTCTTCACCATTTGAAACCAGAGGTAGATTTCTTCACCATTGTCCTATTTCACTTTATTATACAATATATTATCCTAAACAGAATAAGCACGACATTATCTACTTCCACTGCTCATATCATAAAGGAAATATTGTAACTTATATTTGATTATGGGTGACAATATTGGGTAAGCGCGCTTAAAATTCCAAATTGAAGTTAAATTAATTTATTAACCAATCATCGGGTAGGAAAAAATGCTTCGTTTTAGCGAACAGTGCAAACTAATGTGAATATACATTTTTAGTTGACAGTATAGTTTTCATAAAATTACAAAACTGCTTGAAATGTAAGAATATCATAGGCATTATAACTTGAACAATGAAATCAGCTGTAGGTTGGAATAAAGAGTTTTAATTAGTTTCATAGTCAGTATACTGAACAGTTAACAATGGTTTTGCATATGAAGAAAAATATTTAGCATTTATTTATGTCTTACCAAGATGAATAAAATGCAACAAAATTTCAGCAAGAAAAGAAGTTTTCTATTACATCTAAATGTAGTAAAAAAAATCTTATAACATTAATAATAATTAATTTCGTTAATAATGACGAAAGGCCTTGATGCTTGAATTATAGAAAAAAATTACTACGTTACAACGAGAATATTTTCTGAAACTTACTTTGTAACAGGTTTCATTAAATATAATTTTAAAAAATTAATGAGAATTTTTTTTTACAATTTTACAGTAATCTGATTTCCTCTCATTTAACGGGCCTTACAAATAACATCAAAAAGGCACGTTTCATGGAGTTTTGATCATATTTGTAATTTTTTTCAATATTTTCCTTTCCAGAATAAAAACAATTGAAGTAAAAGTAGAATTTTAAAGCTCTTTAATACAGTGGTTCCCAAAAAAAGGATATCTGATTAAAAATAATAATAATTCGCATAAATTTTTAAATATTCGCAAAAATAAAAATGGAGGTTCACAAAAACATTATTAAAATTTAATATTATCAGTGGACAATAATTATTCCAATTTTTGTTATTATTAAAGTATAAAAAATGTAAATATTCGATAAGAAAATTAAGTTGGATATATTTTTGCATTTTAATTATTTGATAAGTGTTTTAAATTTATTACAAATCCTAATAAATACAAATGAACTATAAAAGCTTTAAATAAATATTTGGGGTTTTTTTCTAGATCTCTTTATGAAAATCTTCTATTAATAATTCAAAAAGAAATTCTTTGTTTATTTCATAACACAATTTCTGTAATTTAGTACATCTTGCCTTCAAAAAATAAGTTTTAATATATTGCTAAGAATAGTTTTCTGAAATTAAGGACTTCTCGCCAGAAATATTTAAAACACATCGAAATATTCCTTGAAGAAGCTTTCTGGAATTATTATAAGGAAAGATAAAAGGTTTTTTAAAGTTTAAATCAACAAAATATTTCAATATCATTGAATTTTAATTCAGTTTATCACGTGTAAATTAATATCCTTTTTCGAATATAATTAGAAACTCCAAACGTATAAAATAATACATTTCGAAAAATAACATTTTTAAAAAAAAGTACATTCATTTTAATAAAAAATAATTAATGAAATCTACGAATTACATAAAACAGATTATCTAAAATATACTATCCACACTTATACTGTAAAACCTACTATATAAAATATATTTTCCACACTTAAATCAATAAAGTTGTCTATAAAGAAAAAGCCACAAAAAAGTTTTGGCCAAAGGAAAATTGAATTATTTATTTTGAAAGAGAAAGCTTAAAACAAGAATTAACTGATGCAAATTAATATCATTTCGAGATTAAAAACAAGATCTTATTTATGTACAAACTTAGAGTACTTTAGTTTGTTGGTAGTATGAAGCATCGTACAGACTTGCAAAAATTTGACAAACAAAATATTTTGGTGCATATTTCGAGAGCCAACTGTTAATTGAGAAAATCAATTGGCCAATTCGCTCGAAATCTGAAGCTTTTTAAAAAGTTCGCCAATATTAATCGTGCTTAAATGCTCATTTTTCTATATTCTTATATTCCACAAAAGTTTTCAAATATTTTTAATTGTTTTTTTTAAACATACAAATTCAGGGCAATAATATAACAATATTCTTTAAGCATAAATATTTTTATTGCGATTTTTGTAATTTATTTCTTGATAAGTGTTTAGAAACAGGGCAATTTTTACAAAATATATGTTGTCTTCCGAAATTATTAAAATTATTTTCCTTAGACTTATATAAATGTGTCATTGAATGTGACTGAAAGTTTGTGCGTCTCTAAATTTTTTATTGCATCGAACTGAATTTTTGTTTTTCCTACTGTTTATGTAACATGAAGTGAAAAGTTTTTTATGGAAACATTGCATCTACGAATGAAGCATTATTAACGAATTTTGCATCGGAGAATAAAATTTTATTCACTTGCACTGTACATTCGATTTAATAAAATGTTTCTTCTGAAGGAATGTATTAAAATTTTAATAATTTTTTTCCTTCGCTGATGTATATTTATTTCTTTTGAAACTCTATGCAAGTAAATTGATCATTATATGGCTTAAATTTGGGTTATTAAATAAATGTTAAGGGTTCAAATTCTGTGATTTCAGACAAAGAAAATAATATCACGCTGTTTATTTTCTTATCTTGCGTTTGTTTTATCTTCAATATGCCGTCATCATTTTTGAAACTCATGGCATGATTTTGAACTATCATTTGACGAATACATTACTTATTTTATTTAATTTTAAATGTTTATAGAATACACGTTAGTTGAACAAGTTGTCAGATTTCGAATAAAAATATAAATTATCACTTGAAAGCTGACAGTATTAATTTATTAAATCCCTACGTTCAGTAGTGAAGGGGTGGTCGGCTGTATACAAGAGAAGTATGATATTCTTGACAATCTAACATTGTTTAGAAAAAAATACCCATAGATCGAACATCATATGGATCTATGGTGTCAAATTTTGTTTAAGTAAAATATTTATACTGATTTGGGAAATGCAACACATGCAAGCAAGATTATCGAAAAAAACAAGCAGTTCAGTTATAAAACTTAGATTAAATGAAAATTTGATAATAAAGAAAATAAGAGTTTCAGGGCTCAGATCTCAATCAATGATTATTTAAAATATACAAAAAAAATACACAAGTGAGACACAAAAATTTAATATTGTTGAGTGTTTTTTTTTCCATTTCTAACTGTAAAGCTTATGTATAAATGAATTTTTCTTAAAAATGAATTATGTTGTAGCCGAAAATATTTAATAAAATACATTGAAAACACTTCGTTTTGAATTTGTATCTGGAATCTTCCTTCTGCAGCTGAATTTTCAGAAAAATTTGGCTCTTTATCAAATTTATTCGGATCTATAAAAAATTAACTATTCTCTAACCAAGGAAGCATATTTTTCAATTTCAAAGCATAATATGAATTATTGTAACAAGGTTAATATACAATAAAACTAAAATGAGACAGATTTTTTTTTCCAGAATGAAAATTGTTTTACTTTTAACTGTAATTGATGTTCTATAGTTGCCTTTTCTTTTGGCCATATTGACATCTACAATTCAAAATTTAGTTTAAGAAAAATGGAAAATGTATTAACTATAAAATAGCAATGACCTTACTGCATATATTATGTTCCGATTTTTTTTCGCTCAAACATTTTTGACAAATTTCTTTCTCAAAATAAATAAAATTATTGTTTCAAATATTTGACTCAATTTCATTCCAATAATGATGCGTAAACTAACAGAAATATTTTGACTTTTTCCCAATAGATTATGTAAAAATGTGATTGTATAGAGTGGAAATATTTAAAATAATTTTATCACTTCAGCGTAATTTACCATTTGTCCCCTATGAGTAACGCAATATAAACTCATTTTTGTTTGAATACTAGATAGCTATGGATATTGTTTTGAGAAAGCAGAAGAAGATCAAACCTATGCAAATATATGTGATAACATCTTAAAACGCCACTAAACATCAGAGTTCGCTTTTGTCGAATGGATAAGTATCTGAACTTCAAAACCAAACATCGCAGGTTCGGTCCTTGGTGGAATTCAACCGCAAAATTGGCACAATTCTGCTGACTCCACCACCACATTGGTGACCCGGACGTGATTTGAACACGCAGCCTTCAGAGTCAGACTAGATACCTAGCAGAACTAAAATACAGGGAATTTAATACAGTAATGACCCATTTGCAAGTTATTTAGGGAAATAATTCGCACTTTTAAATCGCTGTCAGTTGGAAAGGATGGTAAGTTAACTGACACCCTGTTATCCAAACTTTTATGTCACACCACAAGCAGAAGTGGTTGGATTTGCGATGTCAAATTTAATACATATGAGACCCATATAGATGACGGATTTTTAGGGAAGTCAAATTTCGAAGCTGGAATTCTTTGACATTAAAACCAAAATTATTTTGACATGACATGTTTAGCTGTAACGATCTTGCTAATATAAAAGAAAATAAAATTCTCACTACCAGTCTTGATACTGAATAAAATATTGGATAAAAAATACTGGAAATGATAAGCCAAGATACATAATAATGATATACTGGAAAAAGAAGCCAAGCTACACATAATGCAAACATAACATATTTTTAGATCTGTTAATTTGAAGAAAATATTTTCCTCTTTTCCAATCAGAATGCCTGTTTTACATATTAATATTTTAGCATTTCATTCAACAATGATTGAAATGTAAACTCCGCAATCAACGTATTTTTTAAATTCATGATGACGTGCGTTTAAAATCATCAAAAATAATCAAAAAATGGAAAATCAAAATAGGAATGCTGGATAGCATTTTTCTATAATTTAATATTATCACAGCATAAAAAACAATTTATTAAATTTAATACAAATTTCTGTCCATAAATTTTTAAGTAGCTAATAGTTATTAAATTTTGGGTGAAAATCAATCGTGAGTGAAACATAAGTGTTTTTGATATCTGAATTTTAAATTAACTAATAATTAAAATTCAATACTTCTTATATTTTAATATGGCTAAGACAAAATTCAAACCTTCACAATCCAAGGATTTAAGATAAATCTGACACATTTAAAAAAAATCAGATAATTTTTTTACTATTAATTAATGATATATTTTTATTTGATAATGCAATATGTAACAAAGAAATTCGTCAATCCTTTTATTGCAATTAGAGCGATCAAACAGATTTGTAATTGAAAGTTTTTTTAAGATCTGGTCCAACCCATGAATACAATTTTGTAATTCTTTGTAAATTTTTATTAACTATAAAGTCCTGAATTTTTTTATGAAATAAATTATTTATAATCATGGTTGTTAACGTGTTTTTAATATATTAAGATAAAAATTCAAACAAAAAATATACTCTAAAGAAACAAATACTTGATCACGAAAGAAATATTTAAAATATTCTATAGAAATTCTGAAAATTTCTAAAATTAATTGAAATTTCATTCAAACTTTTTTAACACTATAACGTTAAAAAAGTATTTCATCACACCAATCCTAGATAGGTTGATAAATAAAGCCGAAAATATAAAAATAAGCATATGTTAGAATCTCTGCAAATGAATATCCCGTAATTTTTATGTATTACTATGTTCGTATTTTTCTATTATATCATAGAACTGCGTTATATTATAAAAGCAATACATATATGAGATGACTAACTTCTTTGAAAAAATATTCTAACTGTTTTTCAAATACTGAAAAGTAAGAGGATTAATACAAATTTGATATTAAATATTCGTTGTTTAAATGTAAGTAAAAAATATAAAGATATTTTCCAAAAATAAAAGGGATCAAAATATTCAAGGTTGGGAAATGTAATTAAAATTGAGATTAGTTCACTTAATAAGCTTATAAATCATGACACTCTAAACGTATAAAAAACATTTACCTACTCATACATATGTTATTGGTATACATAACTTATAAAGGAATTTACTTAAATATAAATAATCATTTATTACCCTTCGCGTTAAATTCAAGTATTGGATAATTTTTTTAAAAAAATAATTTATGTTTATAATCTATTTTAAAAATTCAAATTTATGCCTGTATTTTTTTAACTCGGAAAAATCATTTAAGCAAATAATACTGGAAAAAATTCATTTGTTCTGTTATGGATAGTTATATTTTGTGTACGAAATGATTAACTTCGAAATTTATAAATAATTAGAGTCGATTGCAATGATTTAAATCTATAATTCCTTATGAATATTGCAGAGGAAAACGAAACAAATGCCATAACTCTGCATAAGATAACCATTAGTTGTTTTAAATTCTTGTTAACATCTAATTATTACGTACAATTAGATGTTCTATAACTTGCACAGTAACTTTTATCATGTAATTGCAAAATTATGTGAAATAACTGCATTAAAAATTATATCCTTTTAAAATATAAATTTTTCTTGGACCATCCGAAAGATTGTATAAAGGAAAAATAACGCTTTTTATTAATATCAAGCAGCTCAAGTGAAATTAATTTGCTACTATCGAATTTTAATGCATTGGTACATTTAAACAAAAGTTATTTTAATTTAAATGTAATATTTGAGTTGAGCTTTATTTGGTTAAATTTATATTTATTCAAATTAGTGTACTTAATTAACTAATTTGTAACTATAAATTTCAAAAATTTTCTCCTCTTGCTCACACAAAGACAAAATATTTTACTTCGAATGCTTGCAATTCAAATTAAAACATTTTTTCTTTCATGTACGCAATCTTTCAAAGAAAAATGGATTGGTCATAGATGCAACTTTTTGGGCTACTTTTAAATTATTGCAGATAAAAATAATTTTAACAAATAATAGCAATAGTTAAAAGTTGGAAAAAAAAGCTTTTTTGTGCCTAAATAAGTTGGTAAGAATAGAAAAAGCGAGTTTATTAAACAAAAAGAATTCAAAAATTATATTGTTAAGGGAAGCCTCGTTCAAATCTATAAAATTAAATTAAATAGATACCTTAAATAGTATTTTTTTCTCATTGCTGCTAAGGGAGTATCACATGCCTATTTTGTAACACATGTCATGCTCTCATTTTTCATCAACAACCTTTAAAAATAAGCAACAGAGTTTTGCCAATTTTCTTCAGATATTATCGATGATGGTTCAGAAAGCCGATAAAATTAGAAATCTTAGAATTGGGTTTTTTTTATTCAAATCTAATTTTTTTGCTTCTAAAAGAAATTACAGCCAACCAAGATCAACTATCAAAGCTGTTATCTCTGAATTAAAAGGAGAAAAACTGTGTCAAAAAGAGATAGATTTTATAGCTTTATTCGCTTATAATTAAGGATCAAAGTTTCATTTAAAGAATATAAGATACCATATAAATTAATAATCAAAATGGGAAATATTATTTTCATTGAAAAAGCATATAAGGTAATAGAAATTTTCAACAGAAAATCAAGTATACCATATTGTGAAATATAATACGATTATTTATTTGTGAAATATAATACGATAAGTTATGATTAATTTATAATTTATAATATATTTAAAGTATATATTTAAAATTTAAAAGTAGCCCAAAAAGTTGCATCTATGACCAATCCATTTTTCTTTGAAAGATTGCATACATGAAAGAAAAAATGTTTTAATTTGACTTGCAAGCTTGCAATATTTTGTCTTTGTTTATGTGTGTAAGAGGAGAAAAATTTTGAAATTTATAAATTAGTTAATTAAGTACACTAATTTGAATAAATATAAATTTAACCAAATAAAACTCAACTCAAATGTTATAGTAAAATTAAACAAAATAACTTATCGTATTATATTTCACAATAATACGTATATATATATATATATATATAACCGATGCTCTAAAATTCAATTGTTAGAGACAGGTAGTTAATTTAAATAGTAAAATTAATGTCCAACAAAATTTGTGAGTTACAATTTCCTAAATTTAAAAGTATTAAAAATTTCTGTTATCTGAAAAATTTGGCATGCCTATGAATCAGTTTGCCATTCTTCAATTACTATTTAACCAGAGAAATTTTATATGATCAACACTCACTAATATTTTGATTTCAGAGACCAAATTTGGTATATTTAAGCATAAATTTCTAAAATATATCTGAAAAAAAATAATCGAAACTATGTCGTGTAATTTTAATATCACTATTCAAAAACTTAAAAAGGGTCATTTTAAAGCTACAATTAATGTTGATAGTTTCAATACTTTAAAAATTTTCGAAGTCCTTAATGGAAAATAAAATAATTTCTTTGAAAATATATATCCAAACGTAACATGTTAAAAAAATAATAAAGAGGAAATTCCAGTAAAAAATAAAAATAAATATAAATAAATAAAAACATCACTTAAGTTTTCGTAACTAAACGCCTTTGTAATGTTTTTCTTACCCTTACGGCTCAGATTTTTAAAAAAAATTATTCTAGGATGAGTTCGTTGTTGAAAATTTTTTTTGACAGCAGATACCTTTTTACTCTTGGAAGCAAAGTTCTTCAATTGTTTGGAATCTCTTTTCCAAAGCTTTCTTAAATTTTTCTTTTCCGCTAATAGTTTCTCTCCAACACTTTCCGAAATCGACTGTTAGCTCTTTGTCTAAAGACAGAACATTGGATAAAAATTCTTGTTCTAACCTAAACATCATTGGAAGAGCGTCAATAAATTAAATCGTCAATAAACTAAAAAATTCGCCCAAGATTCCTACTAAAAGATTTGCTCTAGCTGAATTAATTTTTTAATTTGTTCTTGTAGAAGTGTTTGAAAGTAGTATTATAGAAAAGAATAATTATTCTTGTTCCAACCAAACAGTCCAAATTCTTGTTCCAACCTAAACATTCCAAATTCTAACCTAAATATTCCAGCCAAATAGCCCAAATTCTTTTTTCAACCTTAATAACATTGGAAAGACGTCAAGTCGTCAATAATTCAAAAACTTTGAATAAGATTCCAACTAAAAGGTTTGTTCTAGCTGAATTAATTTTTTAATTTGTTCTTGTAGGAGTATTTGAAAGTAAAATTATAGAAGAGAGTAATAATTCTTGTTCCAACCAAAACATTCCAAATTCTAACCTAAACATTACAGCCAAGCATTACAAATTCTTGTTCAAATCTAAACATCATTGGAAGGATGTCAAATTGCAATAATTCAAAACATTCCTATAAAATTTCAACTAAAAGGTTTGTTCCATTTGAATTTATTTTTTATTTTGTTCTTGTAGAAGTGTTTGAAAGCAGTATTATAAAAAAGGATAATATAGATATGATGTTTTCACATTGCATATTGTTAAAATGTATTCAAGTTATCGATAACTAAAAACTATTTTTTACTCTATTTATTAAAACACCAACTCAAAAAAATTTATCTCAAAGAAGGAAGCAATCTTTTTAGATTCACTCGGAACTGTAAATGACTATAAATGAATGAAACATTCGAGTTGTTTTAACTTTTTCCAACTGTAACAACAACAACTGCTCATTTATCTGCAAATACTAAGATTGTATATTTATTTCCTTCTGGTTTTTGTTTTTGAATCCTTTTACTTTAAGTAAATAAATCTTCATCGAGTAAAATTCGGTAAAATAAAATTACTGTTTTTAAGCTCAATATAATTATCTTTAAACATGCAAGCTCATAATTATTAATCTTTTACAATGTTTCAGGAGTCGATGGAAAGTTATTTTTTCTCCATATTGTTTTAAAATATATTCTGACTGTTCTTAAAACATTAAATAATGAAATTCCATTCATTTCTTTTAATTCAGCATAAATCCTGTATAGAAGAATTAAAATTCAACCAGCTTTATGCATTAAAGAAATTAATTTTCAATATTTTAAAAATATTTCGGGCACGTATGCTATCGTTCTATGATAAAAGGAACATAGTCTGTGATTTGTTTAAAACCATAATCATCTCGGTTTTATTTGATCGTAAGAAAATATAGTAAAAATGGTTTACGTCATCTGAATATTATCAGTGATACTTTATTGGGATACCTGGATAAAAATAAAAATTAATTTGCTACAAAACAAAGATATGTTTATTCTTTAATTGGACGAAACGTTTGAATCCACTGTTGTAAAACATGGAAAATATGCATCACTCCATAAAGATTTGATACATAATTTCTTTAATTGAAATCATGAAATCGAAGCTTTTTTTTAAGAAAATAAGGAAATTTTTTACTCTAAGCAAAAACAATGTTCATAAAAAGAAAAACAATTTATTTGAATAATTTTCCATACACT
Source organism: Argiope trifasciata (assembly GCA_026543055.1). Classification (NCBI taxonomy): domain Eukaryota; kingdom Metazoa; phylum Arthropoda; class Arachnida; order Araneae; family Araneidae; genus Argiope; species Argiope trifasciata. The sequence goes on along the minus strand of JAPMOQ010024920.1, from coordinate 2,210,335 downwards.
CATAGACATGTTCTTTTTCTTTTCGTATTCGACAGCTGACATGCATTGCAATTTGTCAATAAATTTTAAGAACCACATAAAATAAGTCATTTAAGTAAAATTCAAAAAGCAGAGAATCTTCAGAAAAAGCACAATACTATTTTCTTTTTTTCTTAGATGAAAACTTTTTGTCAAAAAGCTAAATAAAAGAAGAGTATACTTATTTCTTTTAATAAAATTACAAGAAGAAACAGAGCTAGCAAGATAACAGAATATATATTAAAGAATATCGTCAAGTCCCCAAGTCTTATCTTTGATTCATTATTTATAATGTTAGTTAATATCGATACCAGTCTAATATTTTATTTGAAACAAAAACGCGTAGTTAAATCCTATCGTAATAATGAAATAATAGATATATGCTTATGAAATATACTTTCAAAATCATGAAAAGTTCGGGAAAAAAACCTTTTTTCAATACAATATACCAATTTTTAAACGGTTTAATTTATGAATATTAAATTGAGCTTGTTCCATCTTGTAGAAATCTATTTTTTACAAACACGCAATGCAAAATTACATTAGAAAAAACTAAGTCTTTCTTTCTAAAAATATTGAAGCGCGCATTCTCATTGGTAAAATTAGACACAAATTAACAAAATCAATTCAAGAAAAAGCAATTTAAGTTCGTGCTTCTTCAAATTTTTGCAATGATTACTTTTGACGATTCATTACCGATTGTATTATTAAACGCCAAACTAAAATTCGATTTCCTTATGCATTTTTAACGATTAAATTACTATAAATATGAATTAGATGAACCAAAGTATTCTTGAAAAGCGACCATCATAATGATTTTGAACACGTTTACAGACTCCATCTAACTTTTTAAAATTACTGTATTTCTAATGGAATGAAAAGACAATGAACTGTAGGAAGGTTATTGATCTGTCTTCAAATGTTAATCATTTTAGCTACTCGGTTCGAAAAGTTATAAGAAAGTCAATATGGTAATTCTAGTTTGTATAGTTTGTATTTTTGAGATTTAGAGTATAAGTCATGAATTGTGGTTTTTCATCATGAAATTTTAATGCTAATTATCTCAAGGTAATAGACTTTAACTAATAGACTTCTTTGCTAAACACACAAACTTGAACGAATGGTTGAACTTCAATCATCAACGATATTGCTAAATTTGTATTTTTTTTTTCTTTTTTTTGTAATTGCTTTCAGAAAACAAACTATTAAGAGAGTTGAACCACAAATGAATGTTCTGTAAGAATTAAAATTGATAAATAATATTTCAAATAAGATATCAATGATAAAAAATTCTAACATTTTAAATTACCTTGATTAATATGTTTAAAAAGAAATATAAATTATATTTTAAACCCAAAAAACACTAATCATCGAGACAATGTTATTCATGCTTGTTTATTGGTTTACAAGCAATATCAAAGATATGCATTCCCAGAATATGGACAGATATTCTTACAATTTCATGCAAAATGTTTTTGAATTACTTGATTTTTTATACAACAGATTTCTTTACTGATTTCTCTAAAAATTATTGCATGTAATCTCTTATCTTAACGTTTTCAATCAAAAGATTGAATGATGATTCAACGAAATCAAAGGTTTGATAACATTTCAACCATCGACAAGATTTTAACTTTTCGAATATAAATTTCATTTTAACTGCGTTCATAAGTATTTATTTCCAGAAAATAAATCAATAAAGTATTTTTAAATCGATTTTCTTTTAAAATTCCTTTGAATTTTTTATTCGTATAATAGCCGTATTACCATGTTGCAAAATTACCTACTTTGGGTAATTTTAATAGGGTAATTTCACTTGCGTGCTTCGTTGATAAATTGATAACAAGGAAGACTTTCACTCTTGAAAATACTTTCTTTGATAATGAATATACATATCTACTTTATGGGGAGAAAAATTATTCTTTTTTAAGTATCTGGTGGAACTGTACCTTTTGACTGATGACTCGATTTGCAAGCAAATTTTATTCTCAGAAGCTTTAATCGTCAATAAATCTCACATGAGGTAAAAAAAATTTCGCAAAATATATTAATTACATTTTTTGATAAATATAACTACATAATTATTATAGACTCGCATAGTCGTTTGATTCTTTGGTTACATCCTATAAGCCAATAATCACACGCAACCCATAACAAATTTTAAAAATTGACTCGATTTGCAAACAAATTTTATTCTCAGATGCTTTAATCGTTAATAAATCTCACAGGAGGTGAGATTTGTTTCGCAAAATATATTACATTTTTAATAAATATAGCTACATAATTATTATAGACTCGTATAGTCTTCTGGTCTTTTGATTCTTTGGTTGCATCTTGTAAGCCAACAATCACACGCAACTCATAATAAATTTTAACATTTGCGCATTCTTTCATTCTATGAACACTTATAAGAAATAATTAAATTTATAGGATAATGAATTTATAGACAGGAAAAGAAAATCAAAAAATCTTACCTTGCATGTCGTTTGAATACAAGTTTCTTTGCCGCTTTGGAGCGTGCGCAAAAACCATTTGCGTTCTTTCTTGTATTATAAAAACAGTTTTTTACAATATTAGAATTTTTTCAAAGCAACTGCAAGAAATCTTCTACACATCTTTCAGTTTTTAACTTTTTCTATATTTTGGTGCAAGGAATTACAAGTATTATATTTTGCATAGTATCCTTGTTAAAAAAAATTGTGCGTTGGGAAAAAAAAGAAGATTAATTTTTATTTCTATGCATAAAATCGCACACCTCAGTTTTGACCTACGCTGAGATTTTATGACAAGCTACTGTATACCTAGATATGAATGTGGAGCCTGTAAGTCCGATTTTTAAGAGCGTAGCTGTTATGCGCTGCCAAAGGAGCTAGGTTCTGGTATTCCGCTGCAGCATATTTAGCCAGGCTTTGCCTTCGACCGCCACTCATCGACACCAGAGACATCTATCGGGAAGCAAAGCTGGTGGTGATCTGTCGGGGAAGTCTTCAATTATTCATTCAATCACGACAGTCGAGGTGATGAATAAAGTAGAACTAACTCTCGCTCTCGTAGAAGGAAACGAGATTCGTGTACGGGACTCTTTAAAATTCCAATCTGGGATTTATCAATACGATTAGAATGGGAAAAAAACTTTTTTTTACAAATTTAAAAGCTTTTAAGTGTATGAATCTTATGTTCTTAAAGCGAAGTTTGTTTGTTTGAAATGCTTAATTTAAAATTTAAAAAAAAAATAAAAAAAAATAAAAAAAAAAAAAACGAATTGTAATCTTTCTATAAAATTCAATAATCAAATAGGTGAAAAGTTATAAATTCAGCGCTGCTCATCTTACGAATTTCATCAAAAAAAAATTCTTTTGAACTTTTATTTGATTTGCTTTCTTTTAGTTCAAATGTAATTTCGTAAATCTCTATTCATCGCAAAAGTAGTAATAAAAACCTTTACAAAACTAAGTGTTCTCATAAAACGTCAATGTTCTATATAAACTATAAAAGGTACAAACGTTTTTTTTTGTTGTTGTTGTTGTTGTTTTTTTTTTAAATCCAATTGACGGAAAGTTGGAATGGACTAAATTATAGAGGTTCAAATTGGGCAATAGTCACATTTGACCATTTTTCAAAGCATATATGGCGTTGAAATTTAATAGTAGGAAATTAAATCAGGATTTAAAAAGGTACGCCCTTGATAGAAAATCTCAATTTGGGCTAAAACAATTTCAAAAAATAGCAAAACTGAATCGATAAACGATCATTTTGCAAAGACAATGAATATCAGGTAGAGAGAAAAGCATATTTCTTGTATACAACTAAAAATGGTTGATTGATTAGTTTCTCTTACCAAAAGCAAAATGCGATATAAACTTTCGTCTTTAAAACTTAACCAATTAATAATAAAATCAGAACTATTAACTTGTACGAGTCTAAAATTAGAATTGAAATAAGATATCGCAGTTTATTATAAATCAGGGTTAAGATTTGCATTTTAGTAAATGTTCACTGTCAACATCAAAATTTACTTTATTATTATAAGCAGATAAAGAACACCTAATATAATTTTTAAGTTTTAGTAACCATTATTAACAGATAATTGGGAAACAATTTAAATTTAAAAAAACCAGACTTTTACGTTAGGTACTAAAACGTAGAAACAATTCCCAAAAAAACACCTAAAGTAAAACGTACCAAAAGAACACTTTATTTTCCAAATTTTCAATGATTTTCATGAATTTTAATTTCTTATTTATATGTAAATGCTTCCATTTCCAAGAACTTTTTTTGAAAAAAAATTTATACCTTTCAGTAAATTTTAATGGATATATTTGAGTTTTATATCCAGTATGTTTCCACAGTGGGCCACGGTTGCCTGGGGGTAAGGTCTCGGCTTCGGAACTGGAGGGTCTCAGGTTCGAGACTCAATTCCACCGAAGAACCTTCGAGTGAGGGGGTCTCTTGCACGTTAAATCTGTCAGGTCAAACGTTCCCCACTAGTGTGGAGAGGGGGTACCACATCAGAGGTTGCCCTCGTCATCTGACAGTGGTACAAAATTATGAAGTCCTTCCAAATATAGCCCTAGTGTTGTTTCACAACGAGACGTTAATATAACTAAACTAAACTATTTCCGGATCCTAGCACAGGGGTAGCGTGTCTTCCCCGTGATCTGGGCATCCCGGGTTCGAGGCCCGGTTCGGGCATGGTTGTTACTCTGTGTTCTATCTGTGAGGCGAGTGAATATGCCCTACTGTAATAAGGGGTTGTGCAAGCGTGTGTGTGTGTCATCTTCATTTCAGCTACAAGTCAGACTTCTTCCCTCCGGGTGCTCAGGGGTCTTTACCCTCAGAAGCTACTGCACCCCCTTTCCGTGCAAACACGGACATCACACAAAAAAAAACTATTTCCACATCACTTCAGCACAACTTACAGAAATTTAAAATGCACATCTACAATTTAGGGCGAGAAAGAAAATTTCAACCCTCCCCCCATACTATCTGGGATTTCTTCTGGTAATACTATCGCTATTTCAATTGACGTTGGACTTTATATATTGAAGGTAGAAATTGCGTTACAGTTTTGTTATATTAACGTCCCCTATTATATATATATATATATATAAATTTTTAATTCTAATTAAATAATTCCCAAAAATATCAAAATATTTAATAGAGTCCACCGGCCCTTAAACTCCCAGAAAAACTCTTTTAAATCTTTCAAGTATGTTCAAACACTTTTTTACTGACATGAAATTTATTCATTACTGTATTTTTACATAACTTTTTTGCGTAAAAGCATCTCGTGTTTTTGATTTCTGTAAACTCAAAACGCAAAATAAAAAAAAATTCTTTCACATATCGCATCATGAATAAATTGCATCGTCAGAACCCACACATGCGAAATTTCCACGAAAATCACCTACAGAGATTACTTTCGAAAATACTCGCCGCATGTATCGAAGAGTAAGATACAGAAGACGTATCGTGCACAGATCCTCGGGTCCCGAGCAATGGATCGGCCCGATGGTTTGATTCCGTGACTACACAAATCACCCGCAATAAGTCTCTTTTTTTCCCTTACTATTTTTTTCTTTTCTTCGTGCATTTGTAAGAGACACTATCGTGGCAAATAAATGAAACTGCTCAAAAGAACGTAGCGAGAATGTCATCATGCGAGAAATGTTGATGTGTATTTGGTGAACAGATTGGATGTCCTTCGATTCTGCGTCACAAATCATCAAAATGAGTTGGATGAAGGCACAGAAAATTTATTAGTTAATATCGAATAATGACTGCCGAAACATGTCCAGCTTAATTAAATTAACATCCCGTTTTAACGCATTCGCTGCCACTGATGCACCTGTGCGTTACAAATAATGTGTAATTGTACCGAACCATCCATATTATTAGATGACACCTCCTCTACTACAGTTAAAAGATATCAAAGAAAGAGTCATACAAATAATATGTAATTTTCAAGCCATCCATGGTATTAGATGACACCTTCTCTACTACAGTTAAAAAATACCAAAGAAAGAGTCATCTAATTAGATAGATGGTCCTGATGTCAGGCTTGGGTAGTGGCAGTGAACGCATTAAAAAACAATACTAGATGTGGTAGTGTCTTAATAAGTAACAGCCACAGAGCCGGCGTCCTGGAACAAGGGTAGCGTGTCTTCCCCGTGATCTGGGCGTCCCGGGTTCGAGTCCCGGTTTGGGCATGGTTGTTACTCTGTGTTCTGTCTGTGAGACGTGTGAATGTGCCCCCCTGTAAAAAGGGGTTGTGCAAGCGAATGCGTGTGTGTCTTCATTTGAGCTACAAGTCAGACTTCTGAACTCTGGGTGCACAGGGGTCAGAAGCTACTGCACCCCCTTTCCGTGGAAACACGGACACGACAAAAAAACAGCCACAGAACATCGGTGATCACTTTTGTTTCGCGGATATGTAATGTGGTTGCAAATCGTAAGATCACGAGTTGGATCCTTGGAGGAATTCAATCTCCTCATTGGCGCCACAACCACAAATACAACCCACCACATTGGTAACCACGGACAGCGATCACGCTCTTCTCCCGCTATTCCCGCTGGTACGGTGTGGGGTGGAAAGTTCATGTGTCGAGGTCCGTCCCAAAATAGCTCTAGTGTTGCTTTAAAACGGGACGTTAATATAACTAAACTAAACTTCGCTCGCCATAACGTTTGGTACTGAAGAATTGTTTGTCTCTCCGACGACTCATTCTCGCTGATGGGAGAGTATTGTGGTGGTATCTTAATAAGCCATTCGCAGCCACCAAACATCGGTGATCATTTTTGTCTAGCGGATATGTTATGCGCCTACACCACAATATAAAAACCGCCATACTAGGGTTATTTTGGGATGAACATCGTAAGTTTGAACAGCGGTCAAATGACGAAGACGACATCTGAGCTTCTCCAAGCCATACCAGTGGGAGGACGTCTGGCCCCGATGGATTTAGCTCGCACTACGCTAGCTTACATGACGGTTCTTCGGTGGAATTGGGCTACGAACCTGAAGCTCTCCGGCTCCGAAACCGAAACCTTACCACCAAGCCACCGCGGCTCCAGAAACATGTAAAAACTAACAGTGGTGATTGACATAAGTACAAAATAATGCAAAGGTGCGTAGTTATCTGCTCGACTGAAAGAGATAACTTAAATGAGAGAAATGTGAAAGGGATGACGAACCAATGGTGTGGCGATAGGGTTGGCTGGAATTCTGCCAATGTTGAGGTTGAATTCCGCCAAGGATCGAACTTGCGACTTCCGATATGCAGCCACATAACATATCCTCTAGACAAAACTGATCACCAATGTTTAGTGGCTGTTACTGACTAATTATCACCACAATACTCTCCTACTTATGAGTCTGTGGGGAGACGAACAATTTTATAGTGCCAAGCATTATGGGAGAGTATTTCGGTCGCACCAAGCGTTCTGGCGGGTGAAGAGAATGTTTTGATATCGCCAAGAGCTGTGGCGAACGAAAAGAGTGTTTCGTTAGTGCAAAGCGTTATGGCGAGCGTAGAGAGTGTTTCGGTAGCGCCAAACGTTATGGCGAGTGAAGAGAGAGTTTCGTTAGTGTCAAGCCTTATGGTGAGCTAAGAGCGCGATCACTGTGCGAGGTCACCAAAGTGGAGGATTGTATTTGGGGCTTCACACCAATGTGGAGATTGAATTCCGCCAAGGATCAAACTCGCGACCTTACGATTTGCAGTCGCGCAACATATCCCTTAGACAAAAGTGATCATCAATGTTCAATGGCTGTTACTGGCTTATTAAGATATCATCACAATGGCACGCGACACAACAGTTTGGGCACTCCTTCGATCAAACCAGTTTGCAATTTGCGGTTTCCAAAATGGCCTGCGTGCGACTTCATTGGATAAATTGAATTTGTCTCAGTTCGATTGGTCGGAAATGGAAGAAGTTGAAACGCAACTGATTGATTTCCAGTCAAGTCCAATATGGATTCAAAATTTGTTGAAAGAACGAAAAATCTGGAATTGATTGAAACATAAAGGTTAACAACCAACATAAGTAAAAATGCTTTTATCGACATTTTGGAAACATGGAATTCGATTCAAACATTTAACTGTTTGAAGAAGCAGGCATATGCTATTTTAAACATATTTTCATCTATGCCTGCGAGTCATTTTCAGGGACGAATAACACTTATTCGAATTCGCTTATAAAACGTATAGCAGATAACTCTAATTCAGCGTATATTCTGAACATCTTACCATCCTAATATAATTTATTTGTCATCCAATCTACAACACTAGTCACGCTAATCTTACTTTAGTTTGAGTACACCTATAGCTAAAAATTTAACTACTATACGGTGCAAAATGTATTTTTGCATAGTAAATAAAGAATTTTGAGTTGTTAGTATTCATTTTTATTATCTTCCCAATAATCACAGGCCAAAATTATTTGGTGGCACGTCTATACCTCATTAGATATTTCTTTAGACAATATGGCGCGTGTATCCATAAAGATTTGACACCCTTGATATAGAGAGATAATTGTTTTAAATTTGTACAAAAGAAATTTAAAAATCTGGAGCTAATAGTATCACATTTCTCTATATATTTGGTTTTTTTTACAGACAACTGTGCCTGTAATGGTACAGCGAAAATATATCAGTATCATATTTTTCTATATATCAGC
>JAPMOQ010024920.1:2188740-2201628 GCA_026543055.1 Argiope trifasciata | reverse complement strand
TCAGTATCATATTTTTCTATATATCAGCTTATAGTATCACATTTTTTCTATATATCAACTTATAGTATCACATTTTTCTATATGTGTAGTTTTTTCCACAGAAAACTCTGTGCCTGTTATGGTACAGAGAAAATATATCAGTATCGCATTTTCTATAAATCAGCTTATAGTATCGCATTTTTCTATATGTGTAGTTTTTCCCACAGAAAACTCTGAGCCTGTTATGGTACAGCGAAAATATATCAGTATCACATTTTTCTATATATCAACTTATAGTATCACATTTTTCTATATATCAGCTTATAGTATCACATTTTTCTATATGTGCAACTTTTTCCACAGAAAATGCTGTGCCTGTTACGGTATAGCAAAAATAAACTTTATGGTTCTTGAATTTTTAAAAGATATTTTATTGGAAAGTGAGCATCACTTATTGTGCTCTACAAGAAGTTTAATAAATATAATTCCTTTCATTCTAAATCAAAATTATTTTTAATAACACTTGAGTAAACCATTTTTCTGGAAAGAATGGCGTTTAGCTTCAGAAAAGTCTTACATCATTTCTAAGAAATTCGTAGAAATATAACGATTCTAGTTTGTTTTTCCTTATTCAATACTATTTAATCCATTCTGACGTTGATTTGGCTTGATTTACTGTATAATGTATCATTTTTTAATTATAGGAGTATTTAATTGTTGATAAAATTCCATCTTTTGAATAATGATCTCAATAACATCTTAAATTACAATATTCTTGTAACTCCTTATGAGCTTACACAATTTGTTTTGGACACTTATTTCTATTCCCATATACATAAGAATCAAAGAGACATTTAGAAGTTTAAGAATGTCCATGTGATATTTGTCTTTTAAATGAATTTCTACTTTGATCTCAATATAGATTTAATAATCAAATATTTTTATCTTGGCAAGTCAAAAAGTACAAGAATTCAACAGAATAACATCTGCATTGGCGTTCAAATTTTTGAAATACGCCACATCAAGCTTTAAAATGTAGAAGAATTCCAACCTCTGAACTTAACCCTTTACTCTCCAAAAAAGAAACGAAAAACATAATTAAATGTGCAAGAATATAAGGCGGTAAAATAATATAGTTAAAAATTAATGTAAGAATTTATAATAAATCTTATCAACAAGAATATGAAAAACAATGCATCCTTCAGAAGCGTGAATCACATTCAACATAGAAGTGCAAAATTATAAAGTTGTCCAATGTCTAAACTTAGATTTTTTTATCTTTAGAACAGTTTATTTTAGTTTAGTTATATCAACGTCCCGTTTTGTAGCAACACTAGGACTATATCGGGACGGACGTCGTAATTTTGAACCATGGTCAAATGATGAGGACAACATCTCCTCTCCAAACTTCAACACTAGAGGGAGGACGTAATTTTTGAAACAGAGACGTACAATCAATGATCCTCTAATTCATTGTTAAAAGTAACCAAAAAAGGAAAAAAAATTATAGAAGGTAACTTTTACGTATGATAAGCACCGAATAGACATCAGCTGTTAAAAGAACAGAGAGAAATTAATTAATTGTTTGAAAAATTTCAGAGCGTCATTTGTAAAGGCAAAAGAAAACGAAATGTGTGTAAGAAACTTCAGAGCATCGAAGATTATTGTGTTACCAAAGATAAATGCTGAACTGAAATTTTTTCTTAAAATCGATTATTTAACATGAAAACCCTGTGCAAATCAGTTAGGCAAATAAAAATAGCAATTATAAATGGATGTATCCATACTTTTTACATATGGTAATTCATCTACTTTTCATAATCGTAGCATTCAAAATATGACCATCAATTAGTCAAACTGAATCTTACTTCCATGCCATTGTTAAAAACAAAGGTGAAAAACATAAACATATAATCTAGCAGCCTGACAGACAGACTTCGTCTGAATGAAACTCTCACAAAATTTTGCAGTCTATAAATTTGAAATAAAGAACCTGTATCAAATTTCATCAGTCAAGCTAAAAATGTTTTTGAGTTATATTTCTCACAGAGTGGCAAATATAAATACAAATAGATAGTCAAAAAATTTGATTTTCGAATTCAGGGAGGTTTAAGTCGCGGAGATTTTTCAAAAATTCCACTAAAATTTTTTTGATAATTACAGTATTTTATCTACGTTTCGTATACATGAAACTAAAAAAAAAGTTACAACACTGAAAGATTTAGAATATTGTTGAAGACTATATTTACGTTTATAATAACGCTTTGATGACATAGGACGTATCTCCATTGGAAAAATACATACACACAATGTACAAAAAGAATAAAAGACAAGTAAAATATCACAGCTTTAAAGTCTGATAATATGAAGAAATCTTAAATATCATCGTATAACTAATCGATATAGCTACAATTGAATATAATTAATATTTCCAAAGAAAACGCTTGTCACTAAAAACTACTAGGTTTTTTTTTTTCTTTTTTAATAACACCAATGAATTTTTCGCACAAAGTTTTAATGGATTTTGGAATATTTTAAAAATTGTTTTTTCCACAGTTTCTAAACCATGACCAGATTTACTGGGATTGTGGGTTCCACAAATTTTCAATGAAGTATTTCTAGTAACAAACTTTTAATGTTTTTTACTGCAAAATAATTTTAAATTTCAAATTTTGATAAACATTTAACATATACTATTTTAGAACCATTTCCTTACACTATTGATGTACAGGATGGCCTGGTGGTAAAATCTCGGCTTCAAGGTCGGAGAATTTCCGGGGTGAAATCCAATTTCACCGAAGAACCGATGTGTGAATTTTATAAAAACTATATTTCCCACAATTTCCAACCATGACCAGCTGGTTTTCTGGTTCCAAAACTCTTCAATGAAGTATTTCTGGTAACAAGCTTTTAATGGTTTCTTCTGCAAAATATTTTCAAATTTTGATAAATATTTAACATATACTATTTTAGAACCATTTTCCTGTACTATTGCTGAACTGGATGGCCTGGTTTCAAAATTTTAGCTTCAAGTCCAATGGATTTCAGGTGAGAAATCCAATTCTACCAAAGAACAGCTGTGTGAATTTTTTTTAAACTATTTTTTCTACAATTTCCAACCGTTACTAGTTGGTTTGCTGGGATTGTTGGTTCCAAAATCTTCAATGAAGTATTTCTGGTGACAAGTTTTTAATGGTTTCTACTGCAAAGCATTTTCAAATTTCAAATTTTGATAAAAAATTTAACATATACTATTTTAGAACCATTTACTTGCACTATTGCTGAACAGGATGGTCTGGGGATAAAATCTCGGCTTCAAAGTCAAAGAATTTCCAGTGAAAAATCCAATTTCACCGAAGAACAGTTGTGTGAATTGATTTCATGCACTTAAAATCCCTTGAGACCATATGCACGCAGCTAGTATGGTGTGGAAGTTTAAAGAGGAGGCTACATTTTACTTGTCGTCTTTTTCCTCCAAACACGATTTAAAGTTATGAAATTTCACCCAAAATAGTGTTAATGTTGTTTTAAAACGTGGCGCTATATAACAAAATTACAACCTTGTACTATTCTGCTCATCAATCTTCCTGATTTTTTATTAATTCACTTAAAACTGGAATTTCAAACGGAAGTTATTAAACATCAACTAATATAATATCTTTCTTGCTGAATTTATTTAAAAATTGGCATATTTTTAAAAATTTGCATCATTACGTATTTGTGTAGTTAAGCATTAGTTATACCAAATTTTCAATAAAATATATTAAAATTATACTTTAAACAGAAATTTATTCATCATGGAAAAAATATGCTGCAATTTACTCATAATTACCTCATCAACAACATAAGAAAAATTCAGGATAAAAAATGTATAGAAATGTGAGAAAAAATTTTTACAACAAAGAAATATATTAAAAATAAACTTATTTAAAAACTTAATCTTAACCAAACTTAGTTTATTGCAAAATAAGCTTAAGATTTTTTAAATTAATTAAAAGTAGATTTTAAAAGTAAGTGCTGAAATTTAATGAATTCATTAAAAAGATAATTTTTGAATTTTCAGATAGTGAAAAATTTATTATTTTACTATATTTTCGAAAAATGTAGTGGGAAAATAATAAAATTTTGAAAATATTTTAATTATTTAAAATTTTAAAAAGACCACAGCGCTGTCATATTCCCACTTTCCACTTTACATCTGTTCCAAATTTGGGACAGATATAAAGTCTTGTAGAACGCCAACATAACAATAAGTCTTGTAGAACGCCACTGTATAGGAGAACACAAGTATAATACTAAGTCTTGTAGAACGCCAGCATAACACTAGGTCTTGTAGAACGTCAACATAACGCTAAGTCTTTTAGAACGCCAGCATAACACACGCAGAGACAGAAGCATTCTCCTTTAATAAAAATAAAGATAAGGAATTAAACATTTGATTGTGTAATTTTCTTCTACTGTTGAACACGAATGAAGAATGATTCTACTCGCCTCTGCATAGTTTACATAATGAATGAGAGACTAAAATTACTTAATTAATAAATTTTAAGTAAAATTAAATTAAACTTAATTTTTAAGAATTTCAGTGTGATGTGAATCATTTTCACAAAAGACAAAGGGCGATTCTAACCACGCAAAAACTTTGATTTTTGTAGCATAACGTCATGGAACACGATTCACTTTGGACGATTCATGCTCACACAAGATATAAAGTCACTAAAATAACACGGCTTAAATTTTTTTCATAATTTTACGTTTAAAATTACGTTCTTGAAGGAATCATGGATGTCAAATTATGCAGAAGAGATGTGATTGAAATTGAAATCATCCAATATCTCCTGTGGACCAAAGGTGACCAGTTTTTAATTTTAAAATGCACTATACAGGGTCTCTCAAAAGCCTTGGTTGCTTTTATTCCTTAAATATTGTTCATAGACATGAACTGTAAATTACAAAGGTGTGTAAAAAAGTTTAAAATGTTATGAAATCAATTAAAATTTTCAGGGGATTAAACTCTAAAAAATACAAAATTAAAATTTTTATACGGACCACGTACAGAAAAAGTTACCAATGAGTCTGGTCAATAAGAAAGAAATCAATAAACTGGTCAATAAGATCATGTACAAAATTTCAGATTTTTATCAAAAACAGTCTCAAAGATACGGAACTACATAAATGCTGACTTAAACCACTTTTCAATACCTGGATATGAGTTCGAAGGAGAAAAATCATGTAAGATACTCACGTTTTAGGGATCGTAAACAAAGTAACAATGAAAGTATTAATTGGATAAATAAATAATAATTTTGCTGTTTATTGATTCAAAAGTATGAAAAATGTGTAGAAATAATAATTTAAATGAAAGATTACACAAGTTTTTTCACAAGTTCGTTGACTGTGCTATTTTTAAATTATATTCTGTAATTCATAATATAAAATTTTAAAATATTTTTCATGAAGTTTAGATTTTAAAATTTGTATTTAAAACTAAATATATGAAGTATATTTTATTTCCTTATGAAGCATTCCTTCGTCACGTCCTCTGCACTGAATCTGTAAATATTTGTATTGTAATTTGTGATTCACCCTTCACCAGCTTTGTTTTAACATATCTTTGAGAATTTTCATGATAAAATTCTGAAATTTTGTACATGACCTTATTAGGAGATGAGACATATTTTACGCATTGGTATTTTTTATACGGAGTCGGTATAAAAATTTAAATTTTGTATTTTTTAAAGTTTAGTTTAGTTATATTAATGTCCCGTTTAAAGCAACACAAGAGCTATTTTGGGACGGTTCTCATCATTTTGAACCACTGTCAGATGACGAGGACAACACCTGAACTGGGACCTCCTCTCCACACCACACCAGCAGGAGGATGTTTGGTCTGACAGATTTAACGTGTAAGAAACCCCCTCACACGACGGTTCTTCGGTAGTTCAAGTTTCGAAACTGAAACCCTCCGGTTCCGCAGCCGAGACCTTACCACCAGACCACCACGGCCCTTGTATTTTTATTATTAATATTATTTTATTTTTATTTATTTTTTTGTATTTTTTAAGTTTAATCCCCTGAAAATTTTAGGCGATTTCATAACATTTTGCACCTTTTTTTACGCAACTTGTTAATTTACAGTATATGTTTATGATCAATATTTAAGGAATAAAAGCAGTGGTCAAGGTTTTTGAGACACCTTGAATAGTTATCCCTAAACTTTCTCTTAAATCTCCCTAATTCTTAAGAATTTGCATGAAAAATTTTAGTTAAAAATTATATCATTTGATCATTAGTTATTGACTAGAAAAATAATGTAAATAAATTTTGCAAGGAATTAAATTATATTTAATAATAGTATTTGATGGAATGCGGAAATAAACTAATTTTTTTTAAAACCATTTATAATATTTTTATATAAAAATACTATTATCAGAAATAAAAATTATTTTAAATGAAATTATAATCCAAAGCATTTTTATAATATACATTACTTCTTAACTAAAATATAATATTACTCATTTTTTTTTGAAAATTCAAAAACAATCTACATAAATAAAGTAAAAATTGTTTTTATGTTTGTCTCTTGTGCCTTCCTAACCGTTCATCCAATTGCGATGAAACTTGATCAGCTTACTGTTTACACCTACGGGGGGGAGGTTATAAACATAGTACAATTGTCTAAAAAATTATTTAAAAAATCAATCTCGACCGCATCTATTTGCCAAGGATTAATCTCCAAAAGACAATAGATTCCGTAGAAATGCTAAATCCAAGTTAGTATTTTGTCTCTATAGAACGCAAATGTAATGCAATTCATTCTCAAAGGTAACAACTTTATTACAGATTATGCGAGAACTTTTAGGGGGGACCAATTCTGGGGTTTTTTTAATTTTAATTAAATTTTAGCGTTCTTCGCAGTTACCATAAAGAATATTATAGTAAAAATAATTTTGCACCATCTTAATTTTCAAAAAATTACCTATTCAATTATATTTAATATAAATTTATTTTCTATGTTTAATGAATTTTTAAAAGAAGATATTTTAATCACATTTTCTGAAATTAAATTTGAGAATTCTGAACGAATATTAAATGAATTACAAAACAAGATACAATAAACAGTTTCTTTCATTACCATTCTGAAAGAACACCAAATTTTACAATTCTAAAAGAGTACACAAATCTAATATATATAAATGAATATTTGTTTGTTCGTATTTTATATGCTGTCGTACCGTTCATCCTATTTCGATAAAACTTTGCCAAATTATTGATTGATGGCACTTAATGTTATTTTTTTCGGTGGCAGCAACGCGCCGGGTACCAGATAATGCTAATTAATTTTTAAAGCATGCCGAAAGCAGAATTTTTCCTCCTGTTATTATTACTTTTTTAAAGAATGATACAACATTTAGCCAAGTTACATGAAGGAGGCAAATATGTAAATATGATTTAAAATATCGACAATATTTTCATCCAACTAGAGTGAAAACGCAAAAGATAGATTAATATGTTCTATCTATGAAATGTGACTTTTAATTCATAAAAAAAATCACAGATTTATTAATTGTCACGGAATCCATCTTTAGAACATCTGTGGATTTCTATAGCTTGCTAGCCATCTATAAGTTGGCTTTTATTTATACATTTATATTTTCAATTCGTACAGAAACATAAAAATCATATTACTTACTGTTTGCGTCAGCTAGTGTATTTTCAGCGTAATTCATGTACCATCTTTATTAGGGTGTGAGCTACTCTTTATGAAAAATGATAGACATGGATGTGACTCATTGTCTCCTAGCAACCATAGTTCTCAGACCCAATCCACCTCTACCCACTAATATATAGAAATAGATTTTAATGAGACATTATCTACGCAAGCAATATTATCTACGTGGGCTCTATTTCTTACCATACCAATTAGGAATGCGAGCTTTAAGAACCTGGTCTCTGTTGCAAAATAAATTCAGGATTATTTTCGGAGTTCTATAGGTCAATAGCTTTCAAGGAGCTGTTTGTAGCTCTGATTATTGAAAATGTCAAAGTTGAAATTATACACTGAAGTGACAAAAGTCATGGGATGACTGTTAATATCGTGTCGGTCCTCCTTTTACCCGGCGAAGTGCAACAACTCGATGTGTCATGGAGTCCACAAGTCGTTGGAAGTCCTCTGCAGGAATATTGAGCCATGCTGTCTGTATAGACGTCCATAATTGTGAAAGTGTGGATGGTGCAGGAGTTTGGGCACGAAAGGACCTTTCGATAATGTCCCATAAATGCTCGATGGGATTCATATCGGGCGATCTAGGTGGCCAGATCATGCGCTGGAATTGTCCGGAATGTTCTTCAAACCAATTGCGAAGAGTTCTGGCCCGGTGACATGGCGCATTGTCATCCATAAAAATCCCATCGTTGTGTGGGTACGTGAAGTCCATGAATGGCTGCAAGTGATCTGCAAGCAGCTGAACATAACCATTTCCAGTCAATGATCGGTTCAGTTGCACCAGAGGACCGAGTCCATGCCATGTAAAAACAGCCCACACCATTATGCAGCCACCACCAGCTTGAACAGTGCCTTGCTGACAGTTTGGGTCCATGGCTTCGTGGGGTCTGCGCCACACTCGAACTCTACCATCAGCTCGTAACAACTGAAATCGTGACTCATCTGACCACGCCACGGTTTTCCACTGGTCTAGGGACCAGTCGATATGCTCACGAGCCCAGGAGAGTCGCTGCAGGCGATGTCGTGCTGTCAGTAAAGGCACTCGAGTCGGTCTTCTGCTGTCATAGCCCAAGGAAGACAAATTTCGCCGCACAGTCCTATCGGACACGTCCCTCGTACGTCCCACATTGATTCCTGCAGTTATTTGACGAAGTGTTGCGTGTCTATTAACATTGACCATTCTACACAGACGTCGGTGGTCTCGGTCGTTAAGTGCAGGTGGTCGCCCACTGCGCTGTCCAGGATGGGATGTGATGCCTGAAATTTCATACTCTCGGCACACTCTTGATACTGTGGATCTCGGAATGTAGAATTCACTAACGATATCCGCAATGGAATGACCCATGCGTCTAGCTCCAACTAACATTCCACGTTCAAAATCTGTTAATTCTCGTCGTGCCGCCATAAATCACGAAAAACCTGTTCACACGAATAACTTGAACACAAATGAAAGCTCTAGAAAACGAACTGCGCATTTATACTTTTTCGCTGCGATACTACTGCCATCTGTATATTTACATATTGTTATCCGATGTCTTTTGTCACTTCAATGTATATACGCGTCTGTATGTGAAAAAAATATGGATACAGAAGTTCTTCAAAATTAAAAGTAAAAAAAATCCGAGTAAAATTTTAAGGTATATTAAAAGAGGCCAAAATATTAATTTTGGCCTGTTTTAATAATATATTGTAAATATGTAATATAATAATATATTGTAAATTATATATAATAATAAATAGAATAATATATTGTAAATTATTATGTAATATTTTACTCAGATTACTTCTGTTAAAAAGCATTAACATAATTTTTGCATTCTCATTTAAAATATAGTAATTTAATACCATTTAATATTCATTTCCTTCACCTTCTCTAAGTCTTAATTAATTAATTAATTAATTTTTGCTAATAGAGATGGCATATTTAATTTTTCTTCCCATTTCAAAAAACATATTTTAAAAAAAACTAAATTTAGAGTATGAACATAATTCATTCTACCTATATATATAGTTTTCTTATTCATTTAATCAAGATCAAATACAATTTTTTAAACTTCTAATGGATGACATATGATGTTAATATAGATATTTTAAATAATAATTCATTAATTAAATTTCTCTAGTAATTTCTATTTGGTCGCCAAGTTTGTAGCCACGCTCTGAGATTACTTGTAGTAGATACTTGATGTTAATATAGTTTTTTAAATATTAATTCATTAATTAAGATTTTCCTGTAACTTCTATTTGGTCGCCAAGTTTGTAGCCATGCTCTGAGATTACTTGTAGTAGATACTTGATGTTAATATAGTTTTTTAAATATTAATTCATTAATTAAATTTTTCAAGTAATTTCTATTTTCTAGCCAACCTCTGAGATTACTTGTAGTAGATACTTGATGTTAATACAGTTTTTTAATATTAATTCTTAAATTAAAATTAATTCATTTTTAATACTTTAAATAGAGTTTTAGCAGTTTGTAATGAAAATTTAAATTAACTGACTGTAGCTAAATCTGTAAAATGCAAGGATTTCAGTATTTCTCGCATGAAGGTGAAGAATGCGATTTCAATTTTTGTGAAAATCAATAATTGTTTGATACTCAATAATTTTTTAATAATCTATATAAATAAAAATTAATGTTTGTCTGTAAGTCTCTTATGCCTTTATAAACCACCTTTATTCATCCGATTGCGATGAAACGTGGTCAGCTTATTGCTTACATCTACGGGATGGTTATAGGCATAGTACAATTATTTAAAATAAAAATTCAGATCTCAACCACATCTATTTACCAATGATAAATCTCCAAATAGCTCAACATGGAGACACAATTGATTCAGTAGAAATGCTAATCCAAATTAAAGATTAATATTGTATAGCTATTGAACACAAAAATCATGCAAGTCATTCTCAAAAGAAACAACTTTATGACAGATTATGCGAGAAAAATTTGAGGAGACCAATCCTGGTTTTTTTCACTTTAAATTAAATTTTAGCGTTTACCGCAGTAACTTTCAAAAATAGTACAAATAATTTTGCATCATCTTAATTTTCAAAAAAATATATCTTTTCAACTATATTAACAATTTTATGGTATAAATATATTTTGAATGTTTAATGAATTTTGAAAGAAAATATTTTAATCACATTTTCTAAAATTAAACTTGAGAATTCCGAACGAATATTAAACGAATAAAGAGATATAAAAAACAGTCTCTTTTATCTTTCTAAAAGAATACACAAATCTAATACAATAAAAATGAATATTTGTTTGTTCGTATTTTATGTACTGTCGTACCGTTTATCCTATTTCGATAAAACATTGCCCAATTATTGATTGAATGTACTTAATATAATATTTTTTTCGGCGTCTGCAACGTGCCGGGTACCAGCTAGTTATTTAATAAAAAGTAACTAAATAAAATTTTCTTCTTTATCTATCTATCTATTAATTGCTTATAATTATGTTACATTTCAATCTCTATATGAAATAGTTGTTCATAGCGCTATTTTTTTTTAAATGAAACTTTTTAGATGAAGAAACAATACAAACATTATTAAAGATGCACATTCGTAAAAAAAGAAGAAAATAAAAGTCAGAGTGTTTTCTATGACATTTTCTCCCATGTACTCTATAAATATACTATCCTCTAACTCAAGGTCACATACAAAACTGGGAATGTTCAACAAAGGCATGAACACCACGAATGCTCAGATTTTGATTTCTGTACATGACAGTTATGCCAGTCCTTGTATAAGAAAGAAAATCTGTACGTGTTTATTAATTACATAACATTGGCAAGCGATAATTGAAAAACATCGATCTTTACAGTTTTATTAAATCTAGCTAACAGTATTTGGCAATTTTTTTGGCGATTAATTGCTAATATGCAATTAATACGTAAGTACCAGAAAGTTGAATATGTATTTTGGTCACCTTCTTTTCTGAAACCAAAATTTCACATAAAATGACGAATGTTGTCACAAGATCACATACACAATTTCCTTTATTTATTCATTGTGTTTTTGCATTATTTCGCTTATATGGTTGCAAAAATACCGATTGAAACACAGACAATCTTTCGACAGATTTAATTCAAAATCTGGAAAAATCTTCTCTTTAACTGCTGAAACTGTCAGTAGAATTATGTTTGCCGCAGTTGAAACTTTTTCTGGGATAATTTCTTCTCTAGATGTCTCTGATACTTTTATGAAGTCATTTGTTCAATTTTTTCCAAATGTTTATTATGCATATTTTTTAATGATGATTAAGAATCTCACAGAACGAAGTTTTGCCATTTTCTGACTGTAAAGTTCTTACATTTCTAAGTTTAGGATGTATAAACTGCTAAAAGACTTGTCTAAAATAACGAGGTGTCGTAATCCAAAAGTATTCTGATGATGATTAGGTGTGGCGTTACAACGGTGAAAAGCTTAAAATCACAATTTAAAAAATAGAATTTAAACAGCTATCAAAAGACTCGCTATTCTAACATAACTTTCCAATGCACATGTACAAGATGTAAAAGAAGCTAAAGTTAGCGCCGAAAAAAACCTTGAAATTTTTAAAAAATCACAGAGAGAACGATAAAAAAAGTATTACTGATAAATTAAAACATAGAGGGAACGACAAATAAAATAAGAAAAATAAATAAATGGAAAAATAAAATATAAATAAATGAATGAATGAATAACATATAAGTAAATAAATAAAATATAAAATATAAATAAATATAGATAAAATATAAATACCTAAAATATAAATACCTAAAATATAAACATGAAAAATAAAGAATATACATTAGGTCAGCCTAAGTTAGAGCTCATTATCCGGAACAAAAAGTTAGATAAAGAGTTCTTTTCATAATTTTTCATACAGAATATTGCGCACTTTTAGCAGTGCTTGAATTTCTGTGCGCATACTTTGAAGAAAGGCAATAATAAAGTCCATTTAAAGTTTGAAATCCAAAAGTAATCACATATAACAAGCTTCATCATTTGATTAACACTTCACTTTCCAATTAATAATATTTACTTAAAATTTGGATTGAATAGAAGTTCTCTTCATAACGTAACGAAGTTACTGTGATACCATTCTTCAATACATTACAGAACGATTTCATTTGCAAATCACTAGAGCTTCTCGTGTCCATCTCATTATTGAATGGAAGTAGGAAGAATGT
>JAPMOQ010024920.1:2172314-2188730 GCA_026543055.1 Argiope trifasciata | reverse complement strand
CGAGGAGACAATAGAGTCTGTAAAATTGCTAAATCCAAGTTAAAAGTTAATATTTTGTAACTATAGTACGCAAATATCATGCAAGTCATTCTCGGAGGTAACATTTTTATTACAGATTATGCGAAAAAGTTTCGGTGAGACAAACCCTGGAAGTTTTCTATTTTATTTAAAATTTAGCATTTTTCGCAGTAACCATCAAAAATATTGTAGCACAAATAATTTTGCCCCATTTTAATTTTCAAAAATTATCTTTTCAACTATATTAACGATTTTATGGTATAAATATATTTTCTATGTTTTAATAATCAATTTTAAAAGAAAATATTTTAATCATATTTTCTAAAATTAAATTTGAGAATTCTGAGCGAATATTGAATGAATCACGAGATACAATAAATAGTTTCTTTCATTACTATTCTGATAATATAAAAATGAATATTTGTTTGTTCGTATTTTATATACTGTAGGAACCGTTCATCCTGTTTCTACAAAACACTGCGAATTATTGATTGATTGTACTTAATAATATTTTTTTTCGGCGGCAGAAACGCGCCAAGTGCCAGCTATTTTTTATAATTATTATAGAAAAACTTTTCATTTGGCTTTTAGTTTCAAAGTAATTTCTACCCTCTTATATATTGGTTTCAAAGAAAATTGACCTATTTTGTGAATCTTTTTATGATCGCAAATATTTCAGAGTAAAAATAATTATTTTTCTCCAATTCTTTTTATCACGCTATGGATTTTTAAGGGAAAACATAGTCAGAGTATAATTTTTATTTATTATTTAACTTAGCACCATGCTTAAATTTTTATAATCATTTGAAAGCACTTGTTTTTGAATAATCGTCAGATCTCTTGTACACGGTAATGATCAATTCAGTTAATTGATCACTACCGTGTGCAAGATTGAAGCTTTAAATTGCAAATTGCAGTCAATGAAATGGTAGCCTGGTGCGATTAGGACGGCCTAGTCGCTTTTTCAAGAAATACTCAAACTTTCGATATTCAGATGTGACTGAATTATCGTCAGATCTCTTGTACAAGGTAGAAATATTCAATTAATTGATCACTACCTGTTACAAGATTGGTAGCTTGAAATTGCAAATTGCAGTCAATGAAATGGTAGCCTGGTGCGATTAAGACGGGCATGTGACTTTTTCTGGAAATACTCGAAATTTCAATATCTAGAAAAAGAGTCATTCATTTTGATTCCAAAAGCCAGGTTTAGAATATCCTCATTCCGGTGCTTGATGAAAAAGAAATTTTGAAGAATCATATTTTGCTTGAACTCACTTCTCTTCCGCAT
The DNA here is from genome assembly GCA_026543055.1 of Argiope trifasciata. Classification (NCBI taxonomy): domain Eukaryota; kingdom Metazoa; phylum Arthropoda; class Arachnida; order Araneae; family Araneidae; genus Argiope; species Argiope trifasciata. The sequence goes on along the minus strand of JAPMOQ010024920.1, from coordinate 2,187,421 downwards.
GTGGGGTTGCGATGACCTGGCGGTAACGTCTCGACTTTGACAACGAAGGGTTTCAAGTTATTCTACATGACGGTATTCGATTGATGGTTCAAATTACATAACGGTATTCGATTCCCCTGAATATCGTCATGTAATTTAGTTTAGTTATATTAATGTCCCTTTGTAAAGCAACATTAGTGTTATTTTGGGATGGACCTCGTAATTTTGAGCAACAATCAGGTAACGAGGACGACACCTAAGCAGGCATCCCCCCTCCTTCATTACCCTCATTTATGTGCTTGATGAAACAGCAGCTTTGAATAATCATATTTTGATTGAACTCACTTCTTTTCTTCCACATGTGGAATTTCAGCGGCCTGGCGGTAACGTCTCGGCTTTGGAAACGAAAGGATTCAAATTTTTCTACATGACGGTATTCGATTGACGGTTGAAATTACATGACGGTATTCGATTCCCCCGAATAACGGGGCCGCGGTTGCCTGGTGGTAAGGTCTCGGCTTCGCAACCGGAGGGTTTCGGGTCCGAGACTCGATTCCACCGAAGAACCGTCGTGTGAGGAGGTCTCTTGCACGTTAAATCTGTCAGGCCAAACGTCCTCCCGCTGGTGTGGCGTGGTGTGGAGAGGGGGGTGGCAATTCAGGTGTCGTCCGCATCATCTGACCGTGGTTCAAAATGACGAGGTCCGTCCCAAAAAAGCCCTCGTGTTGCTTTAAAACGGGACGTTAATATAAGTAATCTAATCCCTCCCAAATACCGTCATGTAGTTTAGTTTAGTTATATTAATGTCCCGTTGTAAAGCAGTTTGAGGGATATTTTGGGAAGGACCTCATAATGTTGAGCCATGGTCAGATGGCCAGTACGACACCTGAATTGTCACTCCCTCTCCACACCACACCAGCGAGAGGACGTTTGGCCCGACAGATTTAACATGCAAGAGATCCCCTTACATTACGGTTTTTCGGTGGAATCGAGTATCGAACCCGAAAACCTCAGGTTCTGAAACCGAGACCTTACCACCAGGCCACCGCTCCTAGATGGAGTAGAATCTCGGGCATGTTTTCAACATTTTTATCCTCATAAAATCTGTCTGCTCATTCTCTATCCATTACAGCAACCTTTTGGGAAGAAAACATTAAATGACCATTCTGAATTTAATTAAAGATATCTTCTAACAAGTTTTAAAATGTCAGGGTTTTTTTTCTCAAAAACTCCTTTTGCCGTACAAATTGACTGATACGTTTCTCTTAGAGATCATTTACTGATTCCATTCAACTGCCACCTAGGGCTTTTGAACTGCTGTCAGATGACGAGGACGACATCTTAGCTGACATCCCATTTTCCACACCACGCCACATCAAAAAGCAGACCGCCATGTAAGCTGGCTGAATACACGCTAAATTCATCGGGGCCAAACGTCCTCCCGCTGGTGTGGTGTTGAAGTTTGGAGAGGGGCGTGCCAGCTATGGTGTCGTCCACGTTATCTAACCACGGCTCAGAATTATTAGTTGCCTCCCAAAATAGCCCTATAGTTGCTTCAAAACGGGAGGCTAATACAACTCAACTGAAAATTTTCAAATGTATTGCATTTCCGAAAGAAGTGCTTTAGTTCAATAAACATTCTAAAACTGCTTTCAAAAACCTATTTGTGAACAGATAGTATTTGTTTGCTCCGCATTTTCCAAGCAATTGTTTTGACACCATTTGATACCTGCCGTTTGGTATATGGGTTTTCCAGACTGTATATTATTCATCATTCTGCATTAAGAATTTTCTCAGAAGAATTTCGAATCTTTCCAGATAAATACGTATAATGTATTTGTGCTGTCTGCCACTAAATTCAATGCGACGAAAATTATCCATCCAATAGTACCTTTATAGCCTTAACCCTAAGCGTTTTATATATATTTTGGATCGTTTTCAGGTACATTATACGGCTTCATCTTTTTACATTCTCCCATTTTGTGAAAGAGATAAATTCAGTATTCAGGGCTCCATTCAAAATTTCGATTCCCCGAAACCTTCTTCTTCTTCCATTTTCCTTTATTCGTCCCTTTTATTTTCCTTTTCCACCACTTTTCATAGTCTGAGAAGCCTAAAACGTCTCTGATTATTTTCCAAAAACCTTTTGGTTCTCATCTCACCGCTTGCAAAATTTTTACACATGGTTCAAACAGGGAACAAGCAGTTGTTTAAATAATGCTTCAAGAAGTTTACTTCTAATTAAACTGTTTCATCAAAAGATAAACAATTCTATGAATACACTTTAAATTTTGTATAAATTTATTATAAAAAGTTTTTTAAATCGTTTTTCGAAACACCGTAGTATAAAAATATAATAAATTTTGTATTAAATAAATATAAAAACAAACTTATCATTTTTTGCACCTCCGTATTATTAAAGTGTCAGTGAAAAATGCTGTTGTGAATTATGGAAATTTACAAGTCATCTGTAAGTTACCTGTCGGCGATTTAAGCCGAGCGAGCGTCTCTTATTTTTTCAGCAGCTCTAACTAGCGCCAAGAGTATGACCTAGCTACTCAAGCTTTTTACGGGGCGCACTTCATTCATGCATTTCATTCACTCATCCTAATTAAGACCTGAATGAGAAAACGATCACCTCTGAACTAGTACCCTCAATGATATTGCTCTCGACATGGAGGACTTTGTGACCACGACAGAATTATTCCTTCGACACACAGGGGGAGGCAGCCGGCGGTTTTCTAACTCCCAACCTAAGATGTCCAACGTCCTAATTATTAAGCATTTTTCATTGACAAGGCCGGAACAGCCAGGCCTTGTCAATGAAAAAAAAAATATATTCATTTTATATTCATCAGTACTCAAGCTAAGTTTTACGCTCTTATCTATCTGTAAAATCTATAAGGATATCTATAAGAATGAGGAAATAAGGAATTTATAAGAATGTTGAAAAATAAATTTGTTGACTTAAACCATGCTTTCATACCACTGACTGGTGTTTGAAAGAGTTTTTGTAATAAATTTCAAGGATAACGCATATATTATAATAGATTATTAAAAATGCAGAATGAGGAAATAGTTATGTTTTTATCTATTATAATAGATTTTTAAAAAAAATTCAATGACACAGTAACTGAAATATCTAGAAAACTTGTTCAAAATGAATGACATTAATATAAAATTGCATCATTCTAATAATAATTACATCATGCATATAATATGAATATACCACCTCGTACCCGACTCGTTGCTGCCGCAGAAAAAATAATCTTGGAAATATCTTTTGGAATTTGAAATAGTTATCTTGTTTAATTAAGAATTATATTTATTTTCTTGTCGGCAGTAAATACATTCATTGAAATTGAAAAAGCATAAATATATAAAGGAAAAGCATAAATAGTATTTATTAAATTTTATTATGCTATTCTACAAACAAATATTCATTTTTATATATTAGATTTGAGTATTCTTTTAGAATTGTTAAGCTTGGTGTTTTTTCAGAATGGTAATGAAAGAAACTCGTGATTGGTTTAATATTCGCTCACAATTCTCAAGTTAAAGCGAGAAAATGTGATTAAAATATTTTCTTTTAAAATTGATTACACATAGATAAAATATATATGCAATAAAATTTTTAATATAGTTGTAATGATAATTTTTTGAAAACTAAGATGGTACAAAATTATTTGTACTATAAGATTTTCGGAAGTTGCTGCAAAAAACGCTAAAATATTATTAAAAGTTTAGTTGAAATTTCAAAACTACGGGAATGGTTCCCTTAAAACTTTCTCGCACAGTCTATTAAAACTATAACTTCAGAGCTACGAAATATTAACGTCTAACTTGAATTTAACATCTTTACTGAATCTGTTGTCTCCTTGGCAAGTTTTTAGGTGATTAAACCATGGTAAATAGATCTGGAAATATTTTTATACTTTAGATTATTGTATTATGCCTATAATCTTCGCGTAAGTGCAAGCAATATGGTGTTGAAGTTTCATCGCAATTGGATGAGTGGTACGGCTGCGCATAACAGATATACAGACAAACATTCATTTTTATTTACATAGATACAAGCAGCATTGGAATTCAGAAACCCTCCTTGAGGCCGCGGTAGCTTGGTTGGTAGAGCGTCAGTCTCGAAACCGAAAGGTCGCGGCTTCTGTCCTCGTCTAATCCAAAGACAGCCGTGTTGGCTAATGGCAGTTGGGGCACGTTAAATAGGTCGTGTCTGCAAAGTCCTCCACGTTCCCATAAGAAAACGATATCTCTGGGGGTACTGAATCCGGGATGAATCGTCTCTGATATGGATCTAAATTCTGACTTGCTGATGGATGAATGAGTTCTATCACCCCCTAAAAAAGGGTTGTGTCGTGTGTGATCGAGCAAAGTTGTCCTTTCACCTGAAGGATATTCCTTAACAACGAAAGGCGCACACCTGTGCCTTAATCGAAATAGCTCTGCTAATTCGGCTTGGCATGGACAAGTGGCATTAGACGACAACAACAACAGAAATATGTTAATTTTCAGGAAAACTTATTATAGTTCTCCTGATTGCGAGCAAAAACTGCTCTTCTTGCCCATAATTGCTTTATTTCTCCGAAACATTTCAAATATTTCATTTCTCAAGTTCCCGTTCTTTTCAATATTTAGAGGCAAGTCTAAGTAGCAACAGTCGACTAGTCAGAGAAAATAATAGTAAACGAAAGTAAAAAATTTCTATTGTGGTGGAATGTAGATTATTATGATCTGTGCAGGAAGCAACAGGACTTTTTCAGGAAGCAGTGAGCTTTTTCATTGTTTTCAGGAACGTTTCTTTAATAACCACCTTCACGCACTGAACAAACACAAGACATTAACGAGCGCAACTTATCAGTACAATATCACATCTCCTTAACCTCACAATGCATTATGGGATGCCATATGGGGTAGCCTATCAGGCATCGCCATCTAGTATCCAAAAGAGAAGATAAGAGTTATGTAACTGCTACAATATCCATTTACAAAGTTTAGTTTAGTTATATTAACGTTCCATTTTAAAGCAGCACTAGGGCTATTTTGGGACGGACCTCATAATTTTGAATCAGAGTCAGATAACGAGGACGACACCTGAACAGGCCCACACGCTCTCTCACCCGCGGGAGGACGTTTGGCCTGATGGAATTAACGTGCAAGAGACCCCCTTATACGACGGTTCTTCGCTGGAATCGAGTCTCGAACCTGAAACCCTTCGGTTCCAAAGCCGGAACCTTCCCACCAGGCCACTGCGGCCCTATCAATTTACAAGGATTTAATAACATACTACAAATATTTTCTTATGATAATTTTTATAAACCAAATAAATTTACATTTCCTAAACAAATGTAAATTTGGCTACAAAATATTACATAATTTTTAATACTTATATACTTTTTAGGAACCTCCATGGACACTAAAATATTTCTGTACTACTTTCCATCGTATTTAACTCTCTATTTACCAATTTATTTTACCATCAAATTTTGAGATATATTTTTTAATTATTAGTTAAGTCTTGCTACAGAATATGCCAGGAAGAACACACAGAAAAACCATTTTGATTAAGTAAATTAATAACAAAAGTTTCTTAAGGCTATTTTTAGTTGATATCAACTGTTTTCTATCAGAAATGTTGGGGAAAAAACAAAATTTCTGATTCCATTCCTGTTTTTTTTTTTTTTTTTTTTTTTTCAATTTTATTTCTGTTGGGAAAAAACAGTCATCTTGTGAAGATATCAGCTGAAATTAAACAATACTTTACAGTACTGCCTGTAAACATAGGTTTAGTGAAAATCTGTAATTAAAATATATGTGTCTATGAGCAATATTTCTGGAAATGAATGTTTGTTCCACTTTTTGGATACACTCTATTTTATAAAATATAGTACTCAAATTTAATGTGGTACAAACTCAGACACGTATATTCTCGTGTTGGAGTGAAGTTTTCTTTTACAAACCTGCATGCACAACGTAATCTTGAAACTTAGAACCGTTAAATCCTTATTTTACTATTAGAATAAACTTGGTTTTATATATATTCAGGATGTTAATTAATTTAGATTGATTGTCATAAAATTCATTCAAATTTTGCATGGTATTTTTCAATCCCTACAATTATTTCACACTCTTCCTATGTATTTATTTATTTATCTTGCTCATATTTTCAATCGCTAATAAAATATTTTTTATTCATTCACTCAAGTTCAAATACCTTTTTTTTAAACTTGTAGTGGACGACACAATGTTAGTAGTTTTTTTTTCTCAAATATTATTTAATTAATTAATTTTTCCTGTAATTTCCATATGATGGCCAAGTGACACCAAGTTTGTTGCGAAACTCGGTGATTACTGACTCTACACCTGATCATAGATAACACAAAATAATATGACATATATACAAAATATAAAAAATAAGTAATTTTTCTTTTATTCATCTAATTCTTTTTATTCATCCACTCAAGTTCAAATACCTCTTTTTAAACTTGTAGTGGATGACACTTAATGGTAATACAGTTTTTTCTCGAATATTATTTAATTAATTCAATTTTTCCAGTAAATTTTTTTGGTCGACAAAGTCGACAAATCCATCGCCAAATGGTATCCAAGTTTGTTACGAAGCTCTGTGATAACTGGCGCTACACCCTATCATACATAATACAAGATAATATAAGATATATATATAAAATATATAAGAAAATAAGTCGGAATTGAATTTTTAAAAATATATTTTGCTTTTATTATAAATCTGCAATAACTTCTATGTTTCTTCATTTAAATATCATCAGTTCTTTAATTACAAATTCACCGCTCTTAAATCTCACTTATTGCCCTCTTAAATATACCCGATCATAGATAATACAAAATAATATAAGTTGTATATAAAAAATATATGTAGGAATTGAATTTTTTAAATATATATTGCTTGTTATTATAAAGCAGCAAAAAATTTTATGTTTCGTCATTTAAATATCTGGTGTTCGTTAATTACCACATTCACCGTTCTTAAATCTCACTAATTGCCCTCTTAAATACACCCGATCATAGATAATACAAATTAATATAAGATGTATATAAAAAATATAAGAAAATAAATAGGAATAGAATTTTAAAAATATATATTGCTTAGTATTATAAATCTGCAATAATTTCTGTATTTCGTCATTTAAATATCAGAAGTTCTTTAATTACCAAATTCCCCATTCTTAAATCTCTCTAACTGCTCTCTTAAATATGTGTTCCTCTAAAATTTGTTCTTTATGAAATTTTAGAAGAGTCATATTTATCATCATAAGAGTATAGGGAACATTCGATTGTTAATGCAACTCTGGATCCAAGAGTAAGGAGATCTTTGTAGCGTACATTCTTGAACAATTTGGATGAATAAACAAAGGAATTCACTCTTCAAATAATTAGAGAGAAACCTTTTCTAGAAGCTCGATCGATACACCTGACCGAATTCTTGCAAGGGAATGAATGTATAGTGTGGAATACAAAAGACTCTCTAATAGCTAAGGCTAATTTGAGGATTATGAGTCCTTTGAAAGCAATAACTTGAGATTTTTGTCCAAGATGGAGGGAAGTTGAAAAGTGCTCTTTTACTTGCTTCCTGATAGACACAAACAACTTTTGGTAGGCAACTTTTTAACTTGATCTTTTAAATATTTTAATAAAAAAGAACTTAGAAATTTTCTATTAGCTATAAATCATTTTGCCTAAAGAAATAATTTCATTTGTAAAGATTCTAATATAAAATAAACATAAAATTTAAAAAAATTAAAAGTGTGAGCAAAAACTATTAAAGATATTAAAAAATCGTAGTAGAAATGAAAAAAAGTTATCACATTCAATCTTAAAAATCATTATTTTATATTTTGTTTTTTATGAATTCCTCTTTTTATATATTTCATTAATTTCCTTTTTTTAGCCTTTAATATAAAATTCATCACTAAAATTATATTAAAAATGAAAAATTATATATTACATTCAATTCTTAAAATCATTAAAATACGCGTTATGAAGTTGGAAATGTTTAATCTTAAAAACGCCAAAAGACGTACTAAAAAATAAAGCTTTCCGAAAGCTCTTTGTGCATATTATTTAAGTTTCTAAAAACCTGTTTTCCTTTATTATGAATTTGTATCCTTAAACTAGAATGCATGTTTTAAAGCAATATAAAGTGCTGATAATTCGAATGGTATTATAAAGGAAAATGGCACTCGAGACAAAAGGTTATTTTCATTCATTTGAGACATAAAATAATTTAAAAATTGAAATATTTCTTCACTCGAGACAAAAGTGATTTTTTTTCTTTTAATCATTTGAGACAAAAAAAATTTTAAAATTGTAATATTACTTCACTCGAGACAAAAGCTTTTTTTTTTCTTTTATTCATTTGAGACAAAAAATAATTTAAAAATTGCAATATTACTTCACTCGAGACAAAGATTGTTTTTTTTTCTTTTATTCATTTGAGACAAAAAATAATCAAAAAATTGTAAAATTTTGAAATAAATTCATTTGAGACAAAAAAATAATTTAAAAATTGCAATATTACTTCACTCGAGACAAAAGTGCGTTTTTTTTCTTTTATTCATTTGAGACAAAAAATAATCAAAAAATTGTAATATTTCTTCACTCGAGAAAAAAGCGTTTTTTTTTTCTTTTATTCATTTGAGACAAAAAATAATTTAAATATTGTAATATTGCTTCACTTGAGACAAAAGTTTTTTTTTTTCTTTCATTCCTTTGAGAGAAAAAATAATTTGAAAATTGCAATATTGCTTCACTCGAGACAAAAGTTTTTTTTCCTTTCATTCATTTAAGGCATAAAATAATTAAAAAATTGCAGTATTACTTTGTTTTCATGGTACTTTCTATGGTGTGTGGGTGTGATCAAGCAAATCGTTCATTGTAGTCAGCACATTACATCCCTCGTTGAAAACACCTCATGTGCCCATTCCTCGTTCAGAGATGCGAGTCATCATTGAAATACAGATTATTGGACCCAATGCCGCACTATTTGTATCCACCAGAAAGCGAGAAACAACGATCCAACCGGAAGCTTCTACTTCTATATATGAGGTTCCCCCCCCCCAAGGAATTATTGTCTTTTAATCCTTCGCCCAGAAGTTTAGTTTAGTTATATTAACGTCCCGTTTAAAGCAACACGAGGGCTATTTTGGGACGGACCTCGTCATTTTGAACCATGATCAGATGACGATGACGACACCTGAACTGGCACCCCCTCTCCATGCCACACCATACCAGCGGGAGGACGTTTGGACTGAAAGATTTAATGTGCAAGAGACCCCCTCACACGACGGTTCTTCGACGGAATCGAGTCTCGAACCTGAAACCCTCCGTTTCCGAAGCCGAGATCTTACCATCAGGCTTCCGCGGCCCTCCTTTGCCCAGAAAACGGGAGACAGAGTTCAGATAACAACATAATGGGAATAAGAAATAAGAAAAAATTCAATTAATTTTTCAAAAACATAATTTGGTAAAAATGATAGAAATGATAATTCTCACCTTGAAACTTTTTATAATCGATTTCTATTTTAAATGCGCTTTGTACACTTTTACGCTCCATGCGCTTTATACGCTCATGCGCTTGCTTACACAACTTGTGGTGATATCTTAATAAGCCAGATAACATCTAAGGAAATGAGCAATTGCTTTTGTCCTATGGTTATGTTACTAAGCTTCAGATCCAAAGGTTCCGAGCTCTACTCCGAGAAAATTTCAACTTCCACAAGGGTGACCTCGAATAATGAGCCTTCAACCTTCATGCAACTATCGTGGCGCCATCTACCCACAACCAAAGTCGTCAGACTCACTTGACGCAACAATTCATGCACGCTCGCCTTAACGCTTGGCGTGACTAAAAAAGTGCTCCCCTCGCCAAACAAAGATGGGTAAAGCGCATTAGACACACAGCTACATACAAAAACAACTCACTCAACAAACCACTTCATCACCACTCAACAACAACGCATATCTTTCGTCAACTAACTGGAGGGTGAGACTGTGGTGATATCTTAATAAGCCAGATAACATCTACAGGACACGAGTGATTGCTTTTATCCTGTGGTTATGTTACTAGGCTCCAGATCCAATGGTTCCAAGTTCTATTCCGAGAAAATTTCACCTTCCACAACCTCATGTATTTTATACGTTTTCATCCTGTGCTAATATAACTTGGCAAAGTTATACACTGGTGGAAAAAAAATCCCAACACTTGGAAGGAGCTGTGCTAGATAAACGAAATTTGGTAGGCGTATTTATACATATGAAAGATGACGTCGATTCAAATTTCGAGCTACGCTCATAAGTGTGGCGCTAGTAGTGACACTATGAACATGCAAATGAGGTTTGCTGTATATAAGCGCTGTAAGGTTCGTGATCGTTATTTACAGTTGAGATTTGACGTAGTGGCTTCATGTTAGTCAAGGATGCCTCTAAGAAGACGAAGAAGCCATTATCAACAGCTCACTGAGTTTGAACTAGGTCTTGTTGTAGGGCTACGAGAAGGTGGGTTTTCTTTCCGCGATATTGCTGAAAGACTTGACAGGAATGTATCCACTGCGCATGAGTATTGGAGGCAGTGGTCAAGGAAAGGTACTGCCTCAAGAAGACCAGGTTCCGGGCGGCCACGTGGTACTACTGAGAGGGAAGACCGTCGTATTCGGCGTATGACTGTGGCTAATCGTACTGCGTCTGCAGCTGAAATTCGAGATGCAGTTGGCACCACAGCGACACAACGAACTGTAACAAATCGGTTACTTCAAGTACAGCTCCGAGCCAGACGCCCTGTACTGTGCATTCCACTGACTCCAAACCATTGCCGTTTGCGACGTGAGTGATGTCAAGCTAGAGCTCATTGGAGGACGGAGTGGAGATCTGTTGTGTTTTCTGATGAAAGCCGGTTCTGCCTTGGTCGCAGTGATGGCCGATTGTTGGTTAGAAGGAGGCCAGGTGAACGCCTGCTAGTGACCTGTCTGCGGCCTAGACACACAGGGCCCACTCCTGGAGTTATGGTTTGGGGAGCAATTTCGTATGACAGCAGGAGCACTCTCGTGGTTATCCCACGCACTCTGACTGCAAATTTGTACGTCAGTCTAGTGATACAACCTGTTGTGCTGCCATTCATAAACAGCATTCAAGGGGTGTTTTCCAACAGGATAACGCTCGCCATCATACCACTGTTGTAACCCAATATGCTCTACAGAGTGTCGACATGTTGCCTTGGCCAGCTAGATCACTAGATCTTTCTCCAATCGAGCACGTATGGGATATCATTGGACGACAACTCCAGCGTCATCCACAACCAGCATTAACCGTCCCTGTATTGACCGCCCCAGTGCAACAGGCATGGAACTCCATCCCAGAAACTGATATCTGACACCTGTACGACACAATGCATGCACGTTTGCATGCTTGCATTCGAAATTCTGGCGGTTATACCGGTTACTAATGTACCAACATTTCTCATTTGAAATGGCTCTACCTGTGATCTTGAAACTTTAATCAATTAAATATGTTACCTAGACAAATGTATTCCTAAAATTTCATTACTGTACAATAATTTTTTCTTGGTGTTGGGATTTTTTTTCCATCAGTGTATTAGAACACAATAAAAGCGTATGGAAATGGCTCTTTCGCAGTTAAACTAGAATTAGCTTAAAATAAATTGTAATTTGATAAATTGTTAAATCAGTAGTAAATTGCGGGTGCTAAAGATAATCATCAAATGATGAATATATTAAGACTAGAAAATTCTGATTATTTTGAAAGAGAATTATTAATTTTCATGCAGGGTTTTTAGCATTACTGCAGTTATTCTATAAATCAAAATTAACGTTGTGTAACTAAATTAGTTATATTATTTCAAAATAAACACTTTTCTTTTATTTTTTTTCTATGTGATAGCAGTTTTATATGTCATTTCCTATTAAATATTCTTTCCTATCCACTTTATTAATATCAGTCTGAATATAAAGGCCGGGCCAAGATATCCCTTTTGTATGCTCTTGATGTTGGAACTGGAGGGTTTCAGGTTCGAGACCCGATTTCCCCGAAGAACAGACATGCAAGTGGGTCAGGTGCTCGTTAATAACGTCGGTACCAAATGTTCTCCCACTGGTGTAGTGTCGAAGCTTGGAAAGGGAGTGCCAACTCAGATGTCGTCCTCGTCATCTAACCATGGTTCAAAATTACGGGATCCTGTCCCAAAATAGTCCCAGTATTGTTTTAAAACAGGACGTAAATACAACTGAAACTTAACTGCTGAAAAAGCTGCACATGACCTTCTGCTCAAGGGCGAAAACTCCAAATGTCCATCCTTTGAAATGGCTGAATGAAAAAATGGTTGTAAAAAAATAAAATTCGGAGGGCTTATATCTCGAATCTAAGAACATAGCCACCTGTAGGACAACACACCCTATCTTGGAGCAACATATGCATAATATCTTAGATCAGATTTCGATTCTGAAGCAACGAATTATATTATGAAGTAATACAAATGAAACTTTATTATCATAAAAAAGTTTACCTCATTTGTTCGAATAATGTAAATGTTTCCAAAACTACACACAGTTTTAAAGACAATCCTGATTAATGGATGGTTATTGTGAAATTCCTCACAAATATTTTAGTTTAGAAAATGCAGTGAAAATAATAGCAGAATTTTTTTTTTGCCTCTAGACAACTTACGTCAAACAATGGCAATGTATGTATGTATATATATATATATATATATATATATATATAACACGTCAATAAAACCACTGTTTTAAATTATGAAGAACTTTAAAACCTTTCATGTCAAGGCAATTATCATCAAAAGTGCATGTAAATTAAATAAAAATAAAAAACTAAACTATCTTAAAAAGGAAAATTAGGACAAATCAATTAGAATTTAATGATAAGTCTTTGAAAGAGTAGAAAAAGAGTATTATGAAAATTTTATTAGAATTAGTTTTCTTTTCATAAATATTTACACCAATATAAGTCTGACAATATTTTTTATACCATCGTGTATTTTTACACAGTGGGGATATTTAACTTTAATTGAAAATAGACTGAACTGCTAGAATTGTGAAAGAATTTCATTAAATAAAAAATCCTGTAAACCGAATAATTAAGGACTCATCTTTCAATGTACAATGATTCATTCCAATTGTATTCATGTATAAGCATAAACAGAAACGACTCTGTGAATCATATAAGAATTCCTTTTTATAGCATTAGACTACAAATGATTAATGTCGACTTACGAATTAAAAGCATACATCCTTGAATAAAATAGCATTCTAAAACTACCATTCCAAATCTATTCCAGAAAACAGAGCAGTAAAATTTCTCCGCTTAATAAACTTTGCCAGATTACAAGAAATGACTAAATAGACACAAACGAATTTAACCAATAACTGACATGAGAAACTAAAATAGACAGAGTGCCAGGTGTTTGAATCCTTCTCCATTCAATTCCAAAAGAAAATACAAATTAGGCAACGAATGAACATTTTTACGCAAATAAACATATACTGCATACGCAAAATATTAAATAGCAACCTAAAAAATTCAACCTTATTTTTTTTCTCAATGATTCAACCCGCAATCAAACACCCAGTTCTTTATTATTTGCGAAAATAGAAAAAAATTCTATAAACAAATTCATATGTATTTTTCCCATCTGAATGAAATACTCCTTCTGCTTTATTCATAAAAGAAATATTTGCTTATTCACAGAAAATGATTTAATACTGTAGGAAAAAAGTAGAAACCTATTTTACATTGATTTCCTTTTTTGGTAATTTTTCTGATTGCTCTTTATTCTGTACACAATTTATTTATTCAATATTCAGAAAAATACTTCCCGAAAAATGTACAAAATACAAAAGTCAGTTTTGGAAATTTCTTTAGTTTTTATTGCAAACAATAAACGTACTAACAACCGTACAAGACATTTTATGCCCCTTTATTATACCATTTTCAACTTTATACCACTTTATTGTAACCTTTTCAACTTTATACCACTTTATTGTACCATTTTCAACTTTATTATACGACTTTAAGAACAATATCTATATCATCGTTTTTTTTTTCTTTAAGCCAAAATAAACTGAAAAAGTCACAGATAAAATTCGCCATTTCTTTAAACTTAACCACTTGACATACAAATTTACTTAACTTCCTAATTAAAGGAAAAATTTAATAGCTTCCTAATTGGAATATTTACTATTATTTTAATTCATTTAAGAAGTGACTTTTGACTTTTTTTTCAAGTGACTTTTTGCATTTTAAATTATTTAATAGTATTCACTTAATTGCAGATTAAAAATTAAAAATTCAATAATTCGATGCGCGTCTGAAACACGTCACTGTATGCGATGTGGTTAATATTGTCCATCAAATCTTCTTACTGTTACAAATACTTCAAACATCAATTCGGCATTTAAAAAATCTTTTATTTCAATCATTGTATTCAATGTAATTATTTCTATGATTCTATTTAAAACAATTCCTTTAAAATTCAGTTTTATAAAACCAAATTCTAATGCACATATTTTTTCTTTATATAGAATATTATTTCATCTCATGTCTTAATCAGACTTCGCAGCCTGTAATAAATCTTTTGAAAACGAAGACCCTAAATATAAACCCTGAGAATTCTCTTCACAGTACAGCTCAGATTATGCATTCATAAATCAATTTCTGAATGAAAAGTTATTCATAATTACATAATTATACGGTACTATACTAATTTATGCACTGTAGAGGCAAACATTTTTTTTAAGTTCAAAGATTAATTACTTCTCTTTTCTTACTCAGGTTTATTTTGTGACTTTCTTCCATTCAGGATATTTTTAGAGTAGAAACATGAAAAAAAATGTTCTTTTACTTCGTTTTTCTTTTTAAAACACTTACATCGCATTAGTAGATTAATTTAAAAGAATTATGCATTAAAAAGTACAAAAGAGGTGGTTAATTTAATTTTTCTTTTCACTGCGAATAAAAGCATTAGTATCTACGCAGTTTTGTCTATGAAATTATTTGCAAATTATAGTATATAATTACTCAGAAAATATTAAAAATTAAGTTTTATAAAC
>JAPMOQ010024920.1:2138017-2159980 GCA_026543055.1 Argiope trifasciata | reverse complement strand
TTCAAATTACCTCACCTAAACCCTTACAGCTTCTAGCTGTGGAGTTATATTCAAGGATACTATATGCGGAATCCGATTGTAAAATTAGATGAATTGAAGCACGAATTACGCAACACATGAAACACTCCAATCTGTGTAGAACAAGTTGCTTACGACTTTCGATTAGAAGAAAACTGTGGACATGGAATAGAACATTTCTTAAGTAAGTCTTCACCAACTTTCTTTTGTTGATGACCATCAACAAAAGTTACTGCTTTTTCTACGGTTTTTGACCTTGGGACAGTTAAGAATTGAGTGCATTTTTTTTTACCCAACTTTTGCCTTGTGGAAATTAAAAGCCGATTTCATTTTTGCTTTTTCTAACATTTTGCTGTTAGGAATGGTTAAAAACCAATTATTTCTTATCCATTGTGGCTTTACTTTGTCGTTTTGCATAAGCTTTTAACAAAGAATGGCAAAACAACGTGACGTCTTTTAATTAGCTTCCTAAAATTAATATATCTTTTACAGCAATAGCATCTTACCATCTTACGCCGAGTATAGCGACATCTATCGATCAACGTTCGAACTTTTATTAGTTTATCCCAAATTAATTTACTTTTATTATTTTATTCCACTGTACTTTTATTATTTTATCTAACGTTCGATTTATTTAATCCTAAAATTAATACAGCCCTTAAAGCAATCGCATTTTAATATCTTATGACGAGTACAGCGCCATCTATCGATCAACGTTTGAACTTTTATTCGTTCTCAAAATAAATTCCCCTTGCTTCACGTAACTCAAATGAAATATCAAATCAAACCGTTCAGTATGTCATTTTTCCCATCCTTTTAAAAGAAAGTTTTAAATATCAGTTAACTTGGGATATCATTTAAATTATATTCTGGTAAATAATCTACTTAGGTATATGGTAATCCAATGGAAACAAATTGTGAAGAAAAATGTTATTAGTTTAAACTGTCTCTAGATACTTATATCAAAAAAATTGGAAAAATCCAAGAGTCAGTTCAATTCATTTATCCACGAAGAAAGTTCTAAGAAATATGCTGAAAGATTTCGCATTGAGATGACTTGACTTTTAAGGCTTGTCAGAAATCCACAACCAAACGTACAGAATTTGAAAGGCAATTCTTACACAAATATAGATATTTCTCAAAGTAATATAAATCATTTGTGTGATTGATTGCTTTTTTCAGTCTATTTGACTGATTTGTCTCTTGAGAGAGAAATATCCAGAAATGTTATGAGGTTGATTTCTTCCTATTTGAGGAAAATTTGTTGTGTAAGAGTTTTTAACAACCAACGATTTATCCCAGAAAATGAGCCTTTTCTCTGATAAAAATGTTTTTTTACTCTTTAACAATAAGAACTTGCTTGGTAAACTTTATTATTTTTTATAATTTAAAAATAAATTCATTTTTACTTATTTTTTGATTATATAAAATTTTTCAAGATGTAAGATAACCAAGGCCACTTATTTTCTAGCATACGAAGAATACAATCACGCGGTACTATGATAATTTTTAAAAAATAATGAAAATTTTGATTGATTTCGAAATTTGGATGCATCGTCATATTTTAATCCTTATTGAATCCGGTTCAGTAACTAAGCCTGTCCGTCTATCCGAATCGCATATGAATTCGATAACCTATAAACGAAAAGACCCAGCTAGTATGTAGCACAGAATTAAGAACAGGCGAAACTTTTAGAGAAAAATTTAATCCATCAAATTGACATCGTCATCTGACCGTGGTTCAAAATTACGAGGTCCGTCCCAAAATAGCCCTTGTGTTGCTTTAAACAGGACGATAATATAACTAAACTAAACTAAACCATCAAACTAACACCCCAGAGGAGGGCACATCGTAATTGCGGATGAGATTCTTGTAATCACTGGAAGTCCTTTAGTCAGTATACGATTCACCAAATGTTTCAATTTTATGAGAGTGAGTGGGAAATTCGGAAAGATTAGTTTTGTTTAGTTATATTAAAGTCCCATTTTTAAAGCAATCCTAAGGTTATTTTGAGACGGATCTCATGATTTAGAACCGCAGTTAGATGATGAGGACGACATCTCAGCTAGTAATTCATCGCCAAATTTCCAAGCTATACCAGTGAGAGGACGTTTGGCCCGAACGGACTTAGCGTGTACCAACGTCTTCGCATCGACCATACCCGTTTAACTCATAAACACCTATTATTTGGTGAGAGCACCTAGATGCTCTTCATGTAATGTAGATTTTACTGTTGCACATATTCTGGATGAGTACCCAAACTTTAATTCTCATTGCATAACGTATTTTAACTCAACTTTACTTGACTTGCGAGAATTAGTGGGAGAACCTCCCCACCTGAATTTTTTAACTTTTTAAAGGCTATTGGATTTTATCATTTTATATAGCTGTTCTTCAACAATGGACGGGTTTTGCCTGACTGATCTCTCGATTTGATTGCTGTTGTTTTACCACCTTGATTTTTTTTAATATACCTTAAATGTTTTAACTTTTTTATTTGTATCATTTCAAGCCATATGATTGGCGTAGTATAGCCTACTTTTGGCTTTTGCGTCATTAAAATTAAGTTAACCGACCAAACTTAGGGTGCACCAAACCCGCTTACACGATAGAATCGGGTCTCGAACCTGAAGCCCTCAGGTTCAAAAGTCATGACCTTGCCACCAGCGGTCCCGAAATTCAAAAAGGTTGAATCATAGAGCAGATCTTCCATAATTGCTGTTAAGTTAATTAATGAACCATTTCAAGTTTTACCGTTCACCGTAAGAAAATCCAACCTATAAATTAATCTAGGATTTCTGATGCTGACAAACAATTCAAAACTTTCTGAGAAGATCTACATCCAAACTTTGTCAAGAAATATAAGCCTTTCCAAGATTCCAAACAAGAACCACAGCAGACCAAGATAACATTAATTGTCAAGTACTAAAAATTCGCATAATTGATAAATCTGCCTAATATGAAACAAAGTTAGCATGTCTGGTGCACTTTTGCTTAAATTTGCATAAAAAACTGGGGAATAATAACAAAATCCACCACTATCTGTTACCAATTTGATTTTATATCTTCAGTTGCAAATAAATAGGATTCTTAATCCATTACATTTGAGAGCAGATGATTACTGTAGCTGATGATTTTTTTTAAGATTTCCAAATAAGAACCATCTCATGGTGATCTAGTGGTACGGTCTCGGCTTCAGAATCGAAGGCTTTCAGATTCTAGACCCGATTCCACCGAAGCACCATTGTGTACACTGTGCTGGTGCACTCTAAAGCAGTCGAGGCCAGAAACCCTCTAGCTGGTGTGGTGTGGAAGCTTGGAGAAGGGGTTCAGGTATCATCCTCATCATCTGACACTTGTTCAAAATTACGAAATTCTCTCCCAAAATAGCCCTAGAGGTGATTTAAAACGAGATGTTAAAATAACCAAACTAAACCGAATAAGAACATAGTTCTTAGCTGCGCCGTCTTAATGCGTATAATACCTTTATTTATCAGAATTAGAAACGATGTTATAGTGATATAGAGAATGGGATTTTAAATTGCTATACTAGCTATTACTGCGATATTAATGTGTAAACATTCGCTGAACTTATTTGGACAATTTCTGAACTTTCGATCTAGATTTTCTAAAGAATTCATCGAAGTATTCATTGCAGTATTAACTGTTTTATCATCAATTTGAGCTAATTTCTTTCAATAAACTAAAAGAAAAACTTCAGAAACTGATAAGATTTGTTACGTTGTGACAAGTAAACAATGCAAGAAAAGTTTTCTAAAACGTCGTATTTAACGCAATTATTATTCAGTTCATTAAACAGCACTGAAAGTTGAGAAGATATTTTATACTCAAGTTGCAATTCTTGTAAAATTATTATGATTATCTATAGAAAGAATGTGTGCCTTTCTGCTGGTTCGTTTTAGGCTTAGCGACAGTTTGAATGTTTTAAGATTTGCTAACATTTTCATGGAAAATGTAGTTTCCAGAAAACAAGAATACCTTAGAAGAATTCTAAATTTGATTTATGGGTAAAATGTTTGAATATATTACTAGTCCAATTCCTCATTGCCTAAAAAAAATTTGAATGTAAAAAACGATACACTCTGCGGCATAAAACAAGTAATATATAAAAAATTTAATTCAATTCCTACTTAGTTCAACAAAGAAAATTTTTATTTTATTTACTTTTTCTTAAATAGTTAACAAAAAAAGTATTAAGTACCAAAAAATTATTGTATTGAGTATTTCGCAAGAATTGAACTCGCATTCTTCACCTTCAGGTGAAAAATACTGAAACTCTCGCATTTTACCGATTGAGCTACTGCCTGTTGATTGCAACTTTCATTCCAAACTGCTTATAAAAGTATTAAAAATTAATTCAATTTAATTAATGAATTAATATTTGAAAAAACTGTATTAACATCAAGTGTCATCCACTACAATTTTTAAAAAATGTATTTGAACTTGAGTGGATGAATAAACAGTATTTTATTAACGAGTGAAAATTTGAATAAGATATATGAATAAATATATATAGGTAGAGTGTAAACTAATAGTAGGAATTGAAAAACTGAATTCATTTGAAGCAACATGTAATATAAATTATCTCTAATCTCCTTTTTCGAAAGTGGCTTCGATAGCTAGTGTGAACTAATAGTAGGAATTGAAAAACTGAATTCATTTGAAGCAACATATAATATAAATGATATCTAATCTCCTTTTTCGAAAGTAGCTTCGACAGCCTTTTTGGTGAAATATACCCATTAACAGAAATTTTTCATTCTAACCGAGATTCTTCCTTTAGAAAATAGAAGGAAACATGAATTTAAAAACATAAGTTATATTCAGAAGAATGTCTCTTAAATATGCGAAGGAAATAATGCGACTTCATTGGAAGAGAAAAAAGAGTAAATTGTTAGAAACTTCATATTCCTCAAATCCAGTGAAACATGCTTTCCTTGTTTATATTTCCTTTTCTTTCGGAGTGTTTCGAAAATTTGTCTCTCTGAAGTGCGAAATGTGATTTAGAATGTAAACGGAAGTTTCGAACAATGACGAGTAACATTTGTTAGGAGAGTAGAAAAATCATCGAACGTATACTAACGCTTTATTTTCGAAGCGTTAAAGCGAGAAAGGTTCTTTTCTCCGAGTGCTTAAAAACTGATAGACTTATGACATTTCCTTTTACTAAAAGAAGATAGTGATGAAATGGAATTTTAAGCATTTTTCGAAAAGCTCCTGTTAAAATGAATGCTGACAAGATATATATTCGCGTGGATATGTCTTCTTAATACATAAATGGCATTCCTTTTCAAATAAAATGTATTTGTTCAAATTTAATGAAATGAGAGTATATAAAATTTCGTAAAGAACGTTATTCTTGTCGCAGGAATCTAATTTTATCGAGTATTTTTTTCAAACATTTCGTGTATGAAGTAATATATCTGATGAAAAATCATCAGAAAATAAGGGTAAAAAAAATTAGTTTTGAATATCGCTTTTTAAAATAATAGAGAGAAAAATTGATTTTAATGTTGTCTCTTTATAATATTCTTGGATTTCACTAGAACTGAAAATAAAACTATTTTCTTTTTCATTATAGTTAGTGGGCCTTTTCTATGACATTCAATGATTTAATTTTTCATCAAAATTGTAGCACATATTTTTATTATAGTTATCATTTTTGGATATCTTCTAAGTTTCCTTTATTTATGTGTTATCAAACCAAATGAATTGTTCAGATTATTTTATCTGAAACTTCTGAAATGTTTCGTCTTTTTCTATCTCCTCGGGCTTCATTTAGCCTCTCATTATTTTATTAGAACGCTTATCTTCTATAAAATTTACATTTTATCCTTTTTATGACATTCAATTATTTAATTTTTCATCAAAATTGTAGCATATATTTTTATTACAGTTATCATTTTTGTACATCTTCAAATTTTCCTTTATTTATGTGTTATCAATCCAAATGAATTTTTCAGATTATTTTATCTGAAACTTCTGAATATTTCATCTTTTTCTATCTCCTCGGGCTTCATTTAAACTTTTTATTATTTTATTAGGACACTTATCATCTATAAAATTTACATTTTATCCTTTTTTATAACACTCATTGATTTAATTTTTCATCAAAATTTCAGCATAAATTTTTATTATAGTTATCATTCTTTGTACATCTTCAAAGTTTCCTTTATTTACGTGTTATCAAACCAAACGAATTTACATTTTATCTCAATACGCCTTTAATTGGTTTTTGTCTTTTCATATTTCCTCAAATAATAAGCAGTCTTTCAAAATTGCTTTCAAATCGTCATTGTTGGAGTTTATTTATAAATGATAACATTCTATAATCTGAAATATTCTGATATCTTTGCTTAGAGCGTTAGTTACGAAACTGAAAAAAAAAACATTTTAAATTTTACTTCTATTTATTTTTAATCTGACATATATAAAGATAGTATTATAACAACCAAAAACATTCTGCAAAGAGAGTATGAGGATTCTTCACGTCTTAGATTTCAGTGAGTTAAAAAAAAATTGAAATTAACTCTTCCTATCTGGCCATGTATTTACCAACTCAGAAAAGGAAAAAAGTATTTGGATGAAATTTGGTATGATGTCTTCAGATCTAAATCGTAGATTTGCTACAAATTTTGGACGAAGTCAGTCTGTCAGCTCGACCGTATTCGAATGCTCTTGATAACTTAAAAACCTTCCTGATTTAAAAAAAATGGCTTGACCACTCTGTGTTTTAAAAAAATCGATCGTCCTAAAATCCCTGGGTTAAAAAAAATAGAATTAACTCTTCTTATATGACCATGTATTTGCCAATTCAGAAACCAAAATGTATATAAATTAAATCTGGTATGAGATCTTCTATCCGAAATTGTTGATTTGTAAAAATTTCCATCTGTCAGCTAGACTGTATTCGAATGATCCTGATAACCTAAAAACCTCCCTGAGTTTTAAAAAAATAGGTCGTCCTTGACCTCCTTGAGTTAAAAAAATAGGTCGTCCTTGACCTCCTTGAGTTAAAAAAAATAGGTCGTCCTTGACCTCCTTCAGTTAAAAAAATAGGTCGTCCTTGACCTCCCGGAGTTAAAAAAATCGATCGTCCTAAATTCCCTGGGTTTTAAAAAAAATTAGAATTAACTCTCCTTATATGACCATATATCTGCCAATTCAGAAACCAAAACAGTATATAAATTAAATGATATGATATTTTCGATCCGAAATTGTAGATTTGTAACAAATTTTGAACGAAGTCCGTCTGTCAACCCGACTCTATTCGAATGATCCTGATAATTTAAAAACCTCCTTGAGTTTTTAAAAAATAGGTCGTCCTTGATTTCCCTGATTTAAAAAAATAAGAATTAACTCTTCTTATTTGACCATGTATTTGCCAATTCAGAAACGAAAAAAAAAATATTTGAATTCAATCTGATATGAGATCTTCGTAAAATCTCATATAAAAATCCGAAATTTTAGATTTGTAACAAATTTTGGACGAAGTCCGTCTGTCAGCTCCATCGTGTTTGATGGAGCCAGATAACTTCAAAACCTTCCTGAGTTTTAAAAAATGGGTCCTCTTTGACCTCCATGAGTCAAAGAAATTGGCCGTCCTATTCCTCCCTGAGTTTTTAAAAATTTGATCGTCCTAGACTTCCTGAGTTTTTTTTTTTTTTAATAGAATTAACTATTCTTATCTGGTCATGTATTTGCCAAATCAGAAACGAGAAAAGTATAAGAATGAAATTTGGAAAGAGATCTTCGGTCCGAAATGGCAGATTTGTGAGAAATTCTGGATGACGTCCGTCTGTTAGTTCGACAGTATTCGAATGAGCGTGATAACTTAAAAACATAACCAGCTAGATAAGTGTGGCTTGGTTTGGTTTCCTCTTCTGTAATAAATTTGTTAATACTTTTGCAAGTAGACAAAACTCGTTTCTTCTTCCATTTCCATTGTTTGGGAATTTTAATGCGAAATGAAATTATTTCTCTCCATAACTCTAATCACAAAATGTGACAGGAGAAAATCGAAAACGGAATAATTAATTAAAATTCTAGTTATGAAGCCTTGAAAACAATGAAAATTCTCCAGACAGTTTAATTTTTAGTAAATCTTGTCGTCTTCCTTTTATTCTTTTCCTTTATTCTTCAGTCCTTGGATATTACTGGTACAGAAGTTGTTATTTCAAGTAACAAAGCAAAACTGTTAGATTCATATTTGATTCCCTGAAGTCATTAAGAAGAATCGAACACAACATGCAATTACAGAAGAATGATTTTTCGTTTGAGAAATTTTCTTCTTCAAATAATCATAAGCTAAATAAGAAATTTTATGAATATGTTACTAATGTGAAATAGCAAAGTTTTTACAATGGTCATTTAAAATTTTATATTGTATCTTACGAAAGGCACTTAAATTTTAGTTTCTTTAAACAATATAGTATTAAATTACATTAACTAAAATAGTATCAGTTAAAAGAAACAAATAATTTTCGGAATACATAAAGAGAAAATTTCACATTGCAGAGTTTCCAAACTAGATACTAATTTATTCTTTTTATGATAAATTAAACTGCAATTTTCCCTAAAGAAAACAAAAAAATTTATTTCGATTCTTGAGGGAATTGTAAAAATACATAAAACCACTTCAACTTTTTCTTCATAGATTCCTTTTGATCTCTAAGGAACAATAGAATTATCTTAAAATAAACCATTTTCATCAACAATTAATTCTTGAGAAAATTGAAAATTTTACTTCTCTTTTTTTTTAAGTTTTTATGCAAATAGAATACGGATATAAGTAAATCATTCTTATGCATTGATTTAGAAAGAAATTATTTTAAATAGAAGTTCATCATTAAAAAAATAATGTTTGAAAAGTAATTTCCTGCCTTATAAAAACAGCACGGTTAGCTGTAATCAAATGAACATTTATTTTTAAAATTTTCCCATCAACCATCAATTATTTCGAGAATTTGATTTGCATAAAATTTTGAAAAAATCCAGCATATGGCTCTATGACTCTATTTTCATCAGTTTTTTATAGCTAATTTTATGTTGAAAAGAGATTCTTTTATCTTATTTCTGGATTGCATTCACTTCTTAAACTGTCGATAACGTTTTGAATAATTGCTTTTTAATTCAAGGAATTAAAATAAACTTCTTTAATAACTGAAGGTGGAAAAAATTGATTTTCAATATTAAGATGTTGATAGCTGCATTAAAGATTAAAATTTTCCCATAAAAATAACCTTCATGCTTGTTTGTTTTATCACATAGAGCTTTCAGTTTCCAACAAACAATCCATAAAATAAATATTAGTACAAAGGAATACCAATAGTTTAGGATATTTTTACGTTATGGTAAATTTCTGTTTACTTAAATGTTGTTCTAAACTTATATTTTATATTCCTATTCAAATTCATAACAAATTTTTCACCTTAAATTAAGATATTTTAATTCTGTTTTCTCTAAACTATTTATTAAATGCTTGATTACTTAAATAAAATTTAATTTTGTATTTGAAATTGACTATACTTAAATAAAAATTAATTTTGTATTTGAATTTGACTATACTTAAATAAAATAACAAAAATGAAATATTCATGAAACACTTCAATTTCAACGATCAAATTGATTAATTTCAACGATCAACACAATTTCAATTTGTAATCGTATTAGCTACTAGACAAAATACATACAATAATAATCTTTTTATTATAATAACGGATGTGAAAAATAGTCTCTAAAACTGTTCCTTTTTTTCCACCATACAAACTCTCGGTTTATCGAAAGGATATTCGTATATCCATGTCAGTTAAGCTGTGAAATGTGAGATGAAAAGCATTTAAAATAATATATGGCATTTAAAATACGCTGTGTAATGTAAATATAAATTTTCAATACAGTCACGGGAAAAAAGACATTGGAAGTAAAAAACAATCTTCAAATGTAAAATATTTCACTTCCAGGATCATTCATGCAATTATTAAGGTCACATTTTTTGCAATATAGTGACCTTTAAAAACATTGTTCGCTGCATTTTATTTGAAGTCATCGTCGGTGGCTTATAGACCATCCTATTCAAAGTCCAATTACCTCAATCCGTATTGTTTTTCTTAATTAAATATCGCTATCAAGCATTAACACCACATGGTCATGTGGGTTAAAGCATGGTAAGCTTTCTGTAAGTATGCATTCTGCTCTGTTCGTGATCAAATATTCTGTGCTCTGTTTGCGAAAAATACAAGATTATATGCAAGAAATATCAGGAAACAGTTTTCCTGATTAGTCATCCCTTTATTCACATTCAGCCACGACTTATTTTTAAGCAATTTCCGATAAGCAATTCCATTTCACGGTTACGACTATTTCTTAAAGAAAATTAAAATTATTTTTTTCATAAACTGCTAATTTCACTAGAAACTCGCTGAGTTTCCACTTGATAGTTTTAATAAATTTTCTGTGCTTTTCTTCGAGAGTTACCCATCGCTCACACTCACGTGAAAGTCTCTGTTCCTTGACTACTCACCAAACAAGAAATCTCCTGAGCTTTCAAGACAACGGGAATGGGCTGGCATCTGGGGTTAGGAAGGGAAACTAATCCCAACACATGTCATAGCTGAATAAAAAGTATCAAAGAAAGAAGATTAAGATTCTGTCCGTGTTTGTATTATTCAAAACCATTATTCAAAAAATAATTGACTGATGTATAATATAATGCTCTGAAATACAAATTGTTGCAACTTTTCTTTCAAGAGAAAAGCAAATAAGGAACAGTTACCTCCGACAACATATCTTCACATACTGGAATCAAATTTCTATCCCAGAATGTAAGATTTGCTTGACCAACAGAGGATTTCAGACTATCGTGAATTTTTTAATCACAGACATGGCTAGACAAATAGAAGTAGAACCATCAGTTATTAACCTTCTTTTGATTGACATTTATTTCATAGTGAAATGGTCGTTGGCTCTAAGATTTTTTCTCTCTCTCATTTTGCAATAAACCATTTTGGTGTAATTTTACCAAATCAGTTATAGATTTTTGAAATACTTGAATTTATTTCTAATTTTTTATTAAGTACTATCTGGTACCCGGCTCGTTGCTGCCGCCGAAAAAAAATATTATTAAATGCAATCAATAAATAATTTGGCAATGTTTTACAAAAATAAGATGAACGGTACTACAGTATATTAAATATGAAGAAACAAATATTCATTTTTATATATTAGATTTGTTTATTATTTTAGAATTGTAAAACTTGATGCTCTTTCAAAATGGTAATGAAAGAAACTACTTATTGTATCTCATGATTCGTTTAATATTCGTTCATAATTCTCAAGTTTAATGTTAGAAAAAGTGATTAAATCATTTTTTAAAGTGATTAAACATACAAAATATACTTATACCATAAAATCGTAAATATAGTTGAAAAAATAATTTTTGAAAATTAAGATGGTGCAGAATTATTTGTACTACAATATTTTTAGCAATAACTGCGAAAAACACAAAAATTTAAAAACCCATTGTTGGTCTCCCCAACACTTTTTCGCATAATCTGTAATAAAGTTGTTACCACTGAGAATGTCTGGTATGCCTTGCGTACTATAGCTACAAAATATTAACCTTTAACTTGGAATTAGCACTCCTACAGAATCTATAGTCTCATTGGCTTGTTATTTGGAGATTAATCTTTGGTAAATAAATGCGGTTGAGATTCGAAAATTTTTATTTAATTTTAAATAATTGTAATATCCCTATAACCATTTCGTAGGTGTAAACAATAAGCTGACCAAGTTTCATCGCAATCGGAGGAACGGTTTAGGAAGGCATAAGGGACATACAGATAAACATTCATAATTATTTATATAGATTTTTCTTATTTAAGTAATTTTTTATTCTAGGTACGAAGTAATTTCACAAAAAAAATCATATTTCATGATAAGATATAACAAATTATAAACTTAACACTTCAAGCATGTAATACCAGTCGCTTCAATATTTTAATACATAGTTACAAAATTTCATAGATGTTTACATTTCTAAAAAATTAAGTTTGTTAAGATACGATGAATACTACAGCAAAATAAATATATATTTAATTCGGTCATAGATAAAGAGCTCACAGATAAAGATATTAAAACGATAAAAAAAAAATTCTTTGTAAATAACTATCCTATTTGATTTTGTAAACAAATACGACCATCATCAAGCCTTTAAAATCTAATTTCTGGCTATTCCTTCAATATTTTGAAAAATTCTAGTGAAAATGTGTTTCACTTTTAAAAATCGACATTGTTTCTTTAAAAATTTGGAATATCATTAATAGAAAATATAGTTTAATCTAAGCTTAAGTACAGCATTGTAAACACAATAAACTCTTATATGTAGAACTCAATCATTAACTATTCATCATTATACTACTTACTGTAAGCATGCTAACTGAATAGGAAAGCATCGGTGGATAATGGGAATATTTATATTTAGGATATTAAATATTTATATCATGATGTAGGAACTGTTTCGCTTAGTTTGAAATTGCTAGACTCGGATATTATCAAATATTTGCTCTTTTATAGTCTAAGATAATGGCAAGACGTTATTTTCAATTTAAATAAGCATTTAAAGGCCTTATCACACGGCAAAATATCTTCAGTACTTTCCGTCAGCAAACGACAATGAAAGTGACGTCACTTGTGTGATGTCACTTCAAAGTTTCACATGATTGGTTGAATTTCGTTTGCGGACAATATTTCCGACTACATTTTTGAGCTGGTTAAAAAAAGTTGTCGATTGTGAAACTTGCTTGACGGGGTTTTGAGGGTAGAAACTGAAAAGTGCTGACGAAATTTCACCGTGTGATAAGGCCTTAAATCTTTAAAATGTGGCTGGAGAACTCAAAATGTTTCTTCGTATGATTGGGCTTATCGAGATACACAACTTTCAATATTTAAGTATTTAACTGATAATAAAAAAATGTGACAGAAAAAAACACGAAATTTTTTATTTATAACCTTTAAATATTACTGCAATAATTTTATTACTCTCTAATTTTTTTTCTTCTTTTATTATAAACTAGCTGGTACCCGGGGCGTAGCTGCCACCGAAAAAAAATATTAAGTGTAATCAATCAATAATTTGGCAATGCTTCATCGAAATAGGGTGAACGGATAAATTACGAACAAACATTCCTTTTTATTTATTAGAATTGTGTATTCTCTTAGAATTGTTAAACTTGATGCTCTTTCAGAATATTAATGAAAGAAAATATTGTATCTCATGATTCGTTTAATATTCGTTCAAAGTTCTCAAACTTAATTTAGAAAATGTGATAGAAATATCTTCTTTTAAAATTGATTAAACATAGAAATTATACTTATACCATAAAATCGTTAATATAGTTGAACATATATATATATATATTGAAAATCAAGATAGTGCAAAATTATTTGTACTACAATATTTTTGGTAGTTACTGCGATTAACGCTAAAATTTCATTAAAATTTAAAAACTCCAAGTTTGGTCCCACCAACACTTTCTCGCATAATCTGTAGTAATCTTTCATAACATTTGCGTTCTATAGCTATAAAATATTAACCTTTAACTTGGATTTAGCATTTCTAAATAATCTATTGTCTCCTTGGCGAGTTATATGGAGATTAAACCTTGATCAATAACTGGGATTGAGACAAAAAAAAATTTTAATTTTAGATAATTGCACTATCTCTATAACAATCCCGTAGGTGTAAACAATTAGTTGAGAAAATTTCATCGCAATCGGATGAACTGTTTAGGAAGGCATACAAGACATACAAACAAACATTCATTTTTATTTATATAGATTAGGTTGCATGAGCATAAGAAGTTTAGTTTTAATTTAGTTATATTAACGTCCCGTTTTCAAAGTAACACTAGGACTATTTTGGGACTGACCACGTAATTTTGAGCTGTGGTCAGATGACGAGGATGGCACCTGATCTGGCACTCTCTTTCCAAACTTCCACGTCACACCAGTGGGAAGGCGTTTGGCAGAGAAGGATTTGATAAGCTCCAGAACTGCTTACACAACGGCTTTTCGGATGGTTTAAATTTTAATTTCTATTGAAGAAATTGACTTGTTTAGATCTGTTTATAAATATTTAACACAATGGATTTTGTTTGGTAAAACAGTTTACGCATTTAATTGGATAAAACAAACATTTTTTTTTTTTTTTACATTTCGGTTATTTGAAAAAGAATTTGTATTGCTTCTATATATGATGCTTTGTAGCTCTTATTTTTATTTCATAACTGAAATGTGCGTGGAAAATTGTAGATACAAGAGATAGTGTATAAAATGTAGAGAGCCTACGACCTCAGTAAAAATATTTTTCTCCATGTTAATATTTTTCTGTCACCGAGGGATACTCAATTTTCACCAGATAGACCTATTATAATTTGATGCAGGATGACGAACTTTTAATACTAGTAGAGCTCTGCTAAACTTTTTCATGATATTATGCGCTTTGTTGGAAATTTTAGTTCAATAGATGATCATTTCGGAGCGATATGCCTTAAGGTGGGTTCACACGAGGCTAACTATTGCGCGCAATAGAATATCACGCCTACTTCTGGAAAATCACGTGACCACAACGGGACAATGGCAAATGGTTGTCCCGTCGGGACAAACGTTGTCGTTTGTCCCAACGTCGTTGTTTCAACTGTTCACACGAGGACAATGCCGGGATAACAGTAGAGAGAAAACGATTGCGCACAATAGTTAACCTCGTGTGAACCTACCTTTAGAACAGAGGCAATGGATCTGGGGAAAAAACTGTCGGACGTTTGACGATGTAAGGTCTCGAAAAAGAAAAATTTTGCTTGCTCGTGAAATATTCTCTTCACGCAAAAAGATCCACTCCATAATAAACCATATTCACAAATACCAAGACCTCTTCAGGGCTGTACAATAGCCGAGACCAAATTGCCAAGCAAAATCAGCCAAAATTATTACTTCAAAAGTGCTCAAAAGTCCCTTAAAAGTGCAGTTCTCAAGAAGGAAAGCTAAACCACAGGACCCACGTGGACGCTACAGATTCTGACTCTATATTGATTGTTTATTTGTTGATACATGTCACACAGATGTACTCAATGTTATTTATCAATCTTTTCTCTTTAGTTAGTATTCTCATTTCCCTGTATGTTTAACCCATAGTCAGAATTTGTTTAAGTATTATTGTTCCCTCCATCTAATTATTATTTCATCAAAAATTGAATACAATCGTGTAGGATTTGACACCAATGGGATTCTCTCTGGAGATACCTGGATGGTTTGTCGTCTCCTTCTTCCTTTATTGTTTTTATTTCTTTCTTCCTTTTCTTTTATTTCCTTCCATTCTTTGCCCTTCCAACCGGTTAGATAACTCAGTGTATAGGCGCCGGGATCACAGGATGGCGTTTTGTTATGTCTCCCACTAACTAAGATAACTGCAGATAGCAACCATTGGGAAGCGCTACTTTGTTTTGGAAAATAATCCTTAACTTCTTTAAAGTGTCAAACTTATTACCAGTTCTTGAAATAATGCTGAGTTCTAACTTGAGATTTTTCGACCAATGCTAAGCTTCCTTGCAGACATTCAAATCGTGAATGTGTGAAGTGAAATGATACTCAGTGATTGATATATGTGAATTTATTTGGAAAGAAAGTATTTTTTGTTGCTAATGTTGCAAAGAATTGCGTTTTTTAATTGTGATGTGAAATAAGATTTTTAATTGAGTGATTATATTTGTTGAAATCAAGATGACATTTTATGGTTGTTAAAAGTGAACTTAATCCCCAGAAAAAACTGGGGTTCTTCCATCTAGACCACAAAGAATCAAGAGAATCTGTTTATTTGATGAATATTTTTTGTTAGTAAATAATTCTTCCTTTGAGCATCAGAGCCACAATTTGACAATAAGCATAAAACGATTAATATCGTTTCGCACTTTTTTCTTGCATTTCTTATATATTAGTATCCTGTTACAGAAAGATTTTATTTTTATGTGCATAAAATACCGTTATTTTGAGTTAGACTTTATACAAAATATATGCCTGTCATTTATTTCATCATAAATTATAGCATCTTTGAATTATTAATAATTTTAAATTATTATTTAATTATGAGTTACTGGTGGTTCCTGGTACTTAATGGAGTATTCATTTCTCTTTTACAAAGTTGCAAATTAGTCCTTAACTTGATAATTAGTTAACCTCCTTATGTCAAAACTTTTTTTTTTGAAAAATGTGGCGTTTTTATATATTTATGTTTTTCAAAATACCAGTATGTTTTATGGATAGAAAAATGAAATTTTGTGTGCTCGTAAATCAAATTTAAAAAAAAATTACTTTCAAAATTTGTTCATTATAAAAGGCGC
Organism: Argiope trifasciata; assembly: GCA_026543055.1. NCBI lineage: Eukaryota > Metazoa > Arthropoda > Arachnida > Araneae > Araneidae > Argiope > Argiope trifasciata. Next base: position 2,143,549 of record JAPMOQ010024920.1, on the reverse strand, counting down.
TTAGAAAATTAATTCTTGTAACTATTTATTCTGAACTTGTACAAAATCGAAAGTATTTCCACAATTTTGATGCTTTATTAGTTTCAAGTTAAGGATACAAGAGCTTGTTTGAGGATATTCTGCATATTATATATATTATAGATTCGAAGACATCGAAGAGACTTTTGACACTGTTACGTCGCTTTATTTCATCACAGGAAAGCAGGCATGTTTCTCACAGGGATTTCCGAACATGTGACTTTCAAAGCGGGGGAAACACAGGTATCTTTTTATAAAACTATTTTTTAGGTCAGCAACTTTCATCAATTGCTCTCACCTTGGAATTCGCTGACTAAACATTTTTACAAAGCATTTCTTAAATTAAGTAAGTAGATAATGTGGAATCGGATCAGGAAATAAGAGAATATTTTTAGAATAAAATTAATACGGGCTAAATTGAGCTAAAAATTACGAAATTAATTCAGCTTAAGTTAACTTTTAAAATATTTTACATACACACACACATACACACACACACACACACACACACACATATATATATATATATATATATATAATTTTCAATCTTTTGTTCTATTATTCAAAACCAAATTCCTACCATGTAACTACCGAGACCCTTGTAAGCATTATTGAAAAATTAAAAAAATATCTCAAAAATACTACACTAATTTTTAAAAACTTAAAGAAATATTTCTGAAATTTAAAGAAATCAAACAAAATAGTCCGTGATATCCTGCTCTTCTGTCATCATATAATAATTTTTTTCTAATTTAAATTTCAAAAAAATTATTATTAACGATCTTATCACATAAATCTTACTATTGCAATCAAAATATTTTATAAGGAATTTATCAGCGTTTCTGTTCGATTGGTTCATGCTACTTTATCTTTTGTATTTAAAATGTTTTTGACGCATGCTTGCATATCGAATACTTAATCTAAACCATGCAGTTAATTTAAAATAAACTAAGCAATTAATTTTTCTTTAAAATTTTTAAGATATTTTGCAAGTTTTTCAACCTCTGCCGAATCTTATGGTATTAAGGCCCTATCAAACGAGATTGTGTAGGATAAAAACGAAAAATTTTATTTTAATATTGTTCATAAAATTATTTTCTACCTACTTAAACTCAAAATTTTAAATCAAACTCTTTAACTTCTCAATTATAAGAGATTCTTAAACCTTTCTGGATATAATAACTATAACTAACTGTCTTAAATTACGGCCGAAACAATTTGTTAGTTTCGGTTCCAGCGTCACTCCCAAAATTGGGTCCTTTTCTGAAAGGTTAACACTCAGCCAATTTGATTTCAACCTCTTTTTGTTTTATATTTCTTCCTAGTGAAAGTCACTTTTAAGTCTTCTCCCTAATTACTCGAGTCAACAATTCTGTTGACTCGATTGATTCCTTAATTCAAGGAAGTAATCAAGGCCTGCACTTTCTTTCCAGACTCTGCTGTGCAATAGCTTTATCTTAACATTATATGTATATTTATATATATTCTAATTGTGACTCAGTGGCTAATTTCTAAACCAATAAGCACTGGCATATTGCTCCATTTAGAAAAATTCTTCAAATGAATTAAAAAATTATAATTTATGTTTCTCGAGTCAATAAATGCAATACTGAAAAGAATATAAAATTAAAATTTTTATATAGTCTGTCTGTTTTATTAGCTGAATCTGATTGTAACATTTTGAAAAATACTTGCTTTGATAAATAATTGCTTAGTTTCATTCTTAATTTTTTCACTCAATTACAATTAAATTCCAATAATTTTTTACTTACTTTTCCTTACCTTACCATATTCTTTTATTTAAGCTTTGAGTGTTCTACGAGTAAAACTAATCTAACAATGCCTTAATACTTATTATTAATAAATAAATATTAGAATATTTTAACGAATAAATTCCGTGATTTCGAAAATGCTCCTAAAGGATTATATGCAAATCGAAATTATGCATTAGTGGGTTTGTACATTTAAAAATTTCTTTCGAGTGCAGGACATGAAGAAAAATTCCTATTACGCTAATATTAAATACTTAATATTAAATAATTTGTTTAAAGGATATCGCTCATTTTTTGTTCATTTTTTTTTTCTTCAAGGCATGATCCCCCTGTCATTTAGGCATTCCCCGTCTAGTATCCTCGAATTATCTTTTTTTTTTAATAAAAACCTTTTTTACTGTTGAAAAATACTTTGAACTAGACACTTGAAGAAATTTGGAATATGGTCTCTATTCCAAATTTATTTATCAAATTTTGAACAAAATCAATTCAGTAGTCTGTTCTTCTATCCGAATATAAATTAATACGATAACTATAAAACGAAGAGAGCTAGATGAATAACATTCGCTTCAAAAGCTTAACTTCTGAAATGTAGATATGTGTCGAATCCGTCAAGGAGTTGGCCGTCTGTCGGTTAACACGTTCAAAAGCATATGAACAAGTTTACTCAACAACGCAATAACATGAAATTTGGTATATAATCCTATGCCTTTAATTGAAGTTCTATGTCAAATTAAGTTTTTAATCGGGGGAAAAATGGCGTCTAAAATAGAATTCTATTTTCTCGTACTTTTGTATTAATTGCTTCCTAGCGATTAATCCCAAAAATTGCACTTTAATAGGTTCTTTCTTAACTGCTCGACAATGGCTTACAGTTGACAATACGCAAGAACATTTGCAAGAGTGTACGAGAAAGTTTCTGGTAGATCATTCCCACCGGTTAATTACACATTTCCCACTCAGAAGAAATGTACAATTATCTCCTTAAATGTAGACTGTAAATGTACAATCTACTTAGAATTATTTCCATTCTTTCTTTCATCTTAACTGAGTGCAAAATATCATGTTTTAAAATATATTTTACTTCAGTAGCTTTTAACTAATTCTGTCAAGATACACCTTTTATATAGTCGGAAGAACACTTTCCATAAGTGTTCTTCTGACTGCGAACATTACGCAATCAGTAGAATCGACTAAATTTTCCCTCTTTTGTTTCTTCTTGCGGGGTTCCGTAAATCTTTTTTGTTCTCCCAAGCGCCCCAACGAACTTCGGTCGGTCACGCCCACGAGGGGATTTTGGCTCCCAATTTATGGGCTGCTCATTAACTAACAACTCGGGTTCAATGTCATGATAGTCGTTTTGATCGAAGCAAGAATGCTGAGTGCTTGACATTCATTGTCTATTTTTATCATTCCTTCGTCACAGGGACTAGAATCAATGTACTCTTTTTAAAGAGGATAATGAGTTATTTTCCAAAATTTTACTCTACAGCGTATTTCCATCCTTCTCATTTCAGGTAACCAAGCTCAATAACTTTTTGAATTATAGATATAACCAGGAAAAATATCATTTTGAGCTCGGAGCTCAAATTCTTCTATTATTTTCTTCTTGTTTCAAGCAAATGCTACACAGCCGAAAACTTTATGAGGTATCAGTGCTCGGAACTTCTAGCATACCATAATTCGTACTGATTTCTTTCGTAATTAATTGGGTGGTATTCAATTTTTGGTGTAATTAACATTCGCAACTGCCAAAGCTCAAAACTTAATGGATGACCGGATTGAATTCAATAACATTTAGTAATATTTAGCAGAATTCCATTTTAACTCTTTTCTGGATCCCATTTCGTTGGATTAATTTGTTTTTGAAAACTAAGCATCTTTGGTTCCCAAATTCTTTAAAATAATCTTTAAAATTGTCCTCCCTTTATTTACCTCTTCTATCTAAATATAGAAATTTCTCTTTGAAATATTATAATCATTCCAAAAGGTTTTCAACTTCTCTAAACTTTAACCAAGCTTCAAATTAATTTTTGTCATAGAATCTGTTGTTAAATTATCAATTGCCGATATGTCCACATTGTGATTGCTGAATAACAATTTATCATATCCTTATTGCATACCCATATTTTAATGCTCAGAGCTTTCTATACTGCAAAACAATAGTAGTGATTTTGCCTATATTGGTAGGCAAAGATCCACATGAGAGACTTTTCGTCTTTTTAAAATCTATAGATTTTTATTCCTTATTTTGAACTCACTATTAGGGCTTCGTTATGATGTTTTATAATTTTTTATTCTTTTACCAATGGTTATTTTTACATCACTTTTTTAGACATGGTTTGTATTAAACTATGAATTAGAAAAAAAAATGTTTGGAGCAGTATAAGCTTCATATTGGTTCTGTGCCATAAAATTGCAAAGCAAACAAAATTAATTTTTCAGAAATCTGAGTTCTCCCCAATCAGTTTTATTCATGGAAGTACGAGCTTTAGGTAAGGAATGACCATTTAACGTTAAAGGTATGAAGCCAAAACTGTAACCTCGGAGCCATCGCTATACACTCAAAACATTTCATTTTTGTATGCGTTTGTATGTGAAAGAGCCACTCGTTTATTTGTAAATAATTAATAATATGTTTACTAAATTTAAACCAAATGAAGCGGGAAAATGTCTGCTTGTTCTGCTTTTGGATGCACCAACAGTCTCAAATAAAGTTCCTTTCTGCATATGCTTATTTCTTCATTTTCTGTGAGGTTCATAATGAATCAACTTACATATTACTTAACACATACTTAAGCTGTTTTAATATTATTTATGATTACAAATTGAAACTTTTTATAATTTTGTTCAAAATACATACAATCCTTATTTAGCTTTTTAAAGTATATTTTGTTGTATTATTAAACATCTGCACTTAAATAGCATAAACTAATGAAAAATTCAAATACCTATCTTATTTAGAAGTAAGATATTTTCCTGTTTAGTTTTATTAGAGATTTGCAATCAGTTTTCCTGTTCTGTTAAAATAATCTTTTCCGAAATATATTCTTTTAACAAGAATTAAATCCTTAAATGATGTGCTTTTATTAATTATTTTGATTAAATTAGGATTATTAATGGATAAAGTTTAAGAAAATATATTTTTTTATAGTTCAGCGCCAAAAATGCAAATAAATATTTCCGATTTGTACAAAAGAAAAACGACCGCCTCTTGTAAGAATAGAGAATCTCCTATTATCACGATGTTGCTGTGAGCCCGGACATAGCGCATGCGCGGCGGTCATATTGTTACACTCTAGTGGGAGAAACAGTTACTTCAATTCTCCCCGTATGATGATTCGTTTGGGCGCTTCCTTGGTAATAGTACTTCCATGGTTTTATCATTAATAAAAATTATAAAGTAACTTTAGCACCCAGTAGATCTCACCATTATAGTCACAAAATGAGCAATGTACAGATATTTTCAATTTACATTAGTCCTACTAAGCATAAGGTGATTATAATCAAAATATCTCGATTCAAACCTAAGTAGAACATACCTGGAAGACATACTTCACTGAAGTTTTAGTTATATTAACGTGCCATTTTGAAGCGAAACTAGGGCTATTTTGGGACAGTAATTTTGAACCGCGGTCAGATGACGAAGATGGCGCCTGAGCTGGCACCCGCCCCCTCCAAACTTCCACACCATGCCAACTGGAGGACGTTTGGCCCCGACAGTTTTAAATTGCACCAGACC
>JAPMOQ010024920.1:2119594-2135922 GCA_026543055.1 Argiope trifasciata | reverse complement strand
GACTCCTAAGAGCAAAATCCATTGTCCTCATTACTTGATCATGACTCATAAGGGCGAAATCCCTTGCCAAATAGTCTTCAAAATGAAAATTAAACTATATAAACTAAACTCCTTTTATATAAAAAAATTAAATAAACATCCTTGATATAGGAGGAAATTTTAACTTTCAAATTATTAGATAGGAAAAGTTTTCACTAAATCACCAAATATAGGTCTTCAAAGCGAATAGTAGTAAAAAAGTTACATTTACTTTCCCGATGAACAAAGCTGGAGTATATTTCATGAAACACAGCAGGAATTACATCCAATAAATATGTCTACTCCCTCTTAGTTCTGACATCATTTTGGTGACTCAAAGGTTAAGCTATCAAATACTTTCTAGAGCAGGGCTCTAGAACAACCTTCTCGTTTATGATTATTACTTGGCTTATGAGACAAAGTTATGAGTATTGAGTAAAAACAGAAGAAGAATGACTGATCAATAACAGAAAGTAATGAGAAGTTTTCTAGTATACAGCTTCAAATACGGGAAAGTAAAAAATCAATATACTGATCAACTTATTTCTTTCCCGATCAGTTCTACTTGAGTGTTTCTTATCATTAACAAAATGAAACCTCTAGGTTAAGCTTCCATTTTTGCAGATACAAGAAAACTTATTACAATCGAGTTCCACGCAATAAACTTTTATTTTAACAAAGTTTTCTATTTAATTAAATTATCTGCTATGCGTGACTTAAAGTAAATATTTATAGCAAAATAATTCTCTTTTTACGAGAAATAATAGAGTCGAAAGGGTTTTCGACAAAAGACTGCAAAAAAACATTTAATTTTGATTTTCTGGTTGCTCAAGATATAAGTATTGTAAACAGAGCAATATTGTAATATTGAACTGTGTTATTTTTATTGTTAAAATATTTCGTATTAATAATCTATGTTTAAGGATTTTTTTTCTTTTTGAACTCGCAAAAATAAATTGTTAAAATGATGTTTTCTGCTTCAAAATAACAAAAAGAGATATCGAAGGAAATTACCATAACAATATGAGTTCACATTTTCTATTAAATACATTCAGAAATACTACAGAAACTAATTAGGAAAGTTATGGCAAAAATAAATCTATATAAAAAATAATAATCTAACAAAAATAAACGTTCTCGAAAATATTCAATTATGTTTGAACAGTCACTAGTATGATGTAGTTAAAATGTTACCTTTGAGTTTGAAAATTAAGAAATAAAATTTTCTGCTTTTTAGTTATATTTACGACCCTTTTTAAAGTAACACTACGGCTATTTTGGGGCGTTCCTCACAATTTTGTACAAAGGTCAAACGATGGGGACGACACCTAAGTTGGCACCCCCTCTTTAAACTTCCACACCACACCAGCGTGAGGGCGTTTGGCTCCGATATTTCTTCAGTAGAATTGGGTCTCGAACATAAAACCATCCGCTTACGAAGCAAAGACAATAAACACCAGACTAAACGACCATACAGAGGCATTAATTTCGTTTTAAACCATGTAACACGAACAGAGAATTCGCTTAAAGTTGTTACTGCGACAGTCATGAGACTATGAAAACATAAATATTCCCTTCAGCAATTAACTAAACTATCATACCATTTTATAGTTTAGTTTAATGTTAAGAATTATTAGTTATATTAAGAATTTGAAGCCGCACTCGCGCCATTTTGGGACAGACCTCGTCATTTTGAGCAGCGGTCAGATGAAGAGGACGACACCTAAGCTGGCACCCCCTCTCCAAACTTCCACACCACCCCAGTGGAAGGACATTAGGTCCCGACTGATTTAATGTGCACCAGACCCACTTACACGGCAGTTCTTCGGTGGAATCCTGCATCCCGTCGGTTCTGAAGCTGAGACCTTACCACCAGGCCACCATGGCCCACCGTACTATTTTATAAGTATTGAGAGTGAATAATTTCATTACTGTCTAGTATATAAAACTCTTTTGATCAACTATAATTTTGAAAAAAAAACATATTCTTCATTTGTATGGCCAGCTCAATTTAACGAATCCTTTCTGATTCAGTGCCTCATAACCGAATAACGTTAGGGTAGATTACATTCCTTTAGAAAAGCGCATTAAAAGGGGTCATTTCATTTGGTTTGTTTGTTGTGATTTAATAGCGCAGACAACTATTATACTTCAAATGTATATAACACTTTTTTGGTTGAAACAGTCTATAATGAGCGTAATAAAAGGTTATTGTAAAAAATAATTATATTTCAAGAGGCAAACCAAATCCAAAACTCAGTTAAATTTTTTTTAACTGATATCAAAATATACAATATTTTTTCAGTATTTTGGAAATAAAGTAAAGTTCTCTTCATATAATTTTTTCTTTATTTTCATGAGCTTTTGAAATGCCATTTATTTCTTGCAACCTCTACTTACTAAAGAGGCAGTAATTTAAATGTGTTCAGGATTAAACACACATTCGACCTCTACATTCTCAACATTTTCGAAGGGATCAAGCAAGTCAGATACTGTGGTCAAAATACAAAGCCTTATTGCTACGATTCTGTGATACTACTTCCGAGCATAGTTGGTTCTATCACCGAAAAGAATGATTTACAGTACTCTATTGAATGCTGCCGGATGCTCTTAGCCAGTGATCCCAGAGCTTGGCGACCATTTGAATATTTGGTGACAAATTTTGAGACTTTGGCGACAAAATGGATAATGCTCGAAACTTCTAGAAGTTTCTATCTCCGCCTCCTGGGAACTATAAAAGGAGGGCAGTCTCAAGCTGCCAGCAGTAATAGTGGGAATCGACAAGTACTGCTGATAGTGAAGCAACGAGGAGTCAAGCTAGTGCTGAATGAGCTGTATGCCTTGTTATTTATTGTGGAAGCTACATCGAGTCCTGTATAGCCAGTCTTGCGGTATTGATACAGATAAGCGAGGGACAGTGAGAAATTTCAACCCGTAGGAGGGACCGTAGAGAGAAGCTCCAAAAATCTCTTCTGTTGAATTCTGTCTGACTGCTTTGTGTGCTGTGGATATTGTTACCGGATTTCTACTTGTGGGCTACTGTTGATATTGTGTGCTGTTGTGCGTTCGTCATGACTATAAATATTTGTCATATTTGTACAGTTCTGTCTTCGTGTAAATAAAGGTCGTCGTCATTGTTTTTCTACTAAAGGATTGCTCATTGTTTTTTCTACACCATACATCCACTACGCAAACGAACCCGATGGATGAAGAATTCCATAACATTATAGTTCCCATTGCAAACACCTCATTTGCCCATCCTTCATTCAGATATGACTCATCATTGACTTGAAGATTATCCTACCCAACGCTGTGCCATTTATATCGTCAGAAAGTCAAAAACAACTACTGAACCAAGAGCTTCTATTTCTAAATTTGAGGTGCCTCACCTAAATAATTCCTTTCTTTTAAAAAGAATTAATCCAGAGTCAATTAAATGGTATTATTTAAATAAAACATCACAAAAACTGAATTAAATTTTCAAAAATATAGTATAGCCAAAAATAATATAAATGAGAATTTTCACTTTGAAAAGTTTTGTAATCATTTTTTAAATTGAAACAGTACTACTAAACTGTATGCAAATGGTTCTATTGAAATGTTAAACTAACACTAGTTCAGAAATGAACAGTAACTTGATAAAATGTTGAGACATTATTAAAATGCGAGTACTAAAGGTAAACATAAGTAGCGGCATGAAAAACATATTTGGATTAGAAAAAAAACAAAAATAAATAATAAATTTTGTCAATGCATATCCACTCCATATGATCAAAACTATTCGAACGATTTCTGATTCACATATTTTTTCGAATTTCTCCAGAAAAGTAGAAATTACCCTTGCACTTCGACCATGTAAAAAAATATACCAGAAGTCATACATTTGAATTTAGAATCAGTAATAAAAGCGTTTCGAGGAGCATCAGTAATAAAAGCATTTCGAAGTGCTTCAGTAATAAAAGCATTTTCACCAAAGGATTTGGTGTCTCGTTTCGCCGAAAGCTAATAATTGCACATCTTCTCTCATTGATAACTTTTGTTGATAAGATATCCTTATATAATTTTGTGAAAATAGTCCATAAACTCGGATGTATATTTACTTTTATGAAAATTCCAAATTTTTGTGCGGATTTTTTCTCCTTATAACATGAAGATTTTTTTAACCAAATTAAATAAAACTTACAATGTAAGCAATAAAATGAAAAATAGCAAAGCATTTTTTGAGGTAGATAGGAATCGTATAAAAAACGCACAAAAAATATTCAGAAATATTTACAACAAATAATTTTTGCACTGTAAACAGGCTTGTAAAGTGCCATAAGTCATAACTCAACCACATAACTTTTTAATATATTTCACAAAAATTATGTAGAGGAGAGGAACCGCATAAAAAAATCTCAACTAGAAAATTTGTCAAAGATTTGCAAAATAGCCAGAAAAGGCTTTCCAAACAAAATAAATAATTAAAATTATTCGTCGAAACAATTTTTTAATGTTAATTTCACATTTTAAGCATGGAGAACTTTTGAAATGCTCATAAATCAATATTACCTGCCATAGTTCAAAGAACGCATTTTCTTGTGATGAACTGGCTCAAAATCGGAAATCACTGATTCAAAATCGCTAATCACTTGTTCCCAGTCAAATATACTATACAGCACACGGGATACGTCTTCAAAAATTCGAACAAGTTTCGAAAATTCATACTAAAAGAAGTAAAATTAGGAAAACATTTCAGTTTTCATGAATGTGATGAAAGGGACACTGAATGTTTCCCTCGAATAAAATAATTTTAGAAATAACTGAAAAAGGGAGCTCATTTGTAACATTGATATGTTTAATGCAAATCAAGTAAATAGACAATGAAAGATCCCCATAAAATGACATAGTGCATTTATTTTAAAGTAAAAGACGCTTAGCATGACCACCACCACTAAGTATTAGGCAAGAAAAGTGCATCAATATGTCTATTATGGCTGAGTGTAGCATGCTGGCTTGATTCCATTAATGATCAGTACAATGGCATCTTTCAGTTCCTCCAAAATGGTTAGGATTCTCCAGTACACATGAGACTTTAAGCATCTTCACAACCAAAAATCTACCGGATCAGACAGAATGATCGAGAGGGGCGCTTGAACTTACAGCCTCGATTTATCTCTCGGTTTACTATCAAAGTTTCCAACAAGGGCATTTTGATTTCAGAGGCAAAGTGGGGCGGTTCACAGCCATGAAGCTTATTGACAGATAACGCATATCTTTCCTGCAATGCAAGCACAAACTGGTCGCATGAAGGAGTATTATGCCGCTTGCGGTAATTGTACAGCTTTTCCAATAGGTTACAACTCTCAACAAAAAAGAAAGAGATCAAAATGAAAGACTCAGTGAAACTGTAACAAAAAGTCACTCGAAGAAAATTGAGTAGCTTGGTCAGGTACTCATAAGGATTTGGTATCGTCTAGATATGAGAAATTGTTTAGCGTATTGATGTCACCATGCAGTGAAAAGAGGGTTTCATCCGTGTACACGACGTTCAGCAACCATTATGCCAAAGTCACATTTGTGCCAACGATCATATAGCAAAGTTTAGATTTTCATCTATATATACCGGTAATACCTTAATCTTATAAGGATACAGATCCAAGATTCTGTGCAGAATATGTCGAATCGAAGATTCCAGAATACCCGTTATTCTCTCAGCTTCCGAATACCACTACTTTCTGTGATGTATCTACTGCCTATTCTTCCATGGCACTTTTGACAACATTCATCTGCCATTCCTTAAATAATCCTCCAAACTGTCCATTTCCTCAAAACGTCATACTAAATTCAATGCTTTATTCAATGAAATAGAGCTTTCGTGCTCCTTTATCTTACCTCTGTGCGAAACTTTCTCAATACAATAGTAAAGGATTAACCATTCTGATGAGAAGGTTTATTCGCGAGCATTCGATCTGGTAACGATAGTGATGAATCCGTTTAAAGAGACATGATTTGTTACAAGCCTGATTTGCATAAATTTCAATGTGGCATATAAACGTCGTTTTTCTGTTATTTTTGGAAATCCCTTTTTCAAACATGGAAAAAAATCCAATGACCCTCTGATCATATTCGTGCCAATCATTTTTTTTCTGGACATTACTTCTTTTACTACGAATTCTTGAAGTTTGCATGAATTTATGATATACCCTGTATTTCAAATTAAATAATATCACACATCACATCGGTAAAATGATGTCGCAGATTTGTTGAACCACGCCAACTATATGAGGAAGGGCACCATCTTGTTGGAATATTGTTGTAGTGAGGTATCACCGTTGCTGGATTTCTGGAATGATAAAAGTTTACTACATATCCCAATAACATGCTGCGGTTACGGACCAGGTTGTTGATCCCTACGGGGTGATACCCTTAAGGAAAAATTGCCCAATCAAAAAGGTCGCTATATGAAGCCGATCCAAACAGTAACATTCAGTGAGTGCCAGGGCATTTGGTTGAACCTGATGGTGAATCGAAGTGAACTAGATATGGTAGTTTTACAGTTCCGCACATGTGAAAATGAGCCTCATCGGTTTATAAGATGTCCCAAGGTTAAATCTCTCACATCCATCATTATTCATTATCAAGAAAGTCAAAACGAACACTTCCTGCGCATCATTATTGGCTGGTTTTAACTCCTGCAAGTGATGAATCTTATACGGATAGGCTTTGAGTACACACTGAACATAAATTAATTGAGACATAATATGTAATTAGCCCATTCCGCATTAAATAACTTTTTGACATTAATGAAGTATTTTGATTAGCATATATCTTGTCCTTATATTAACATATGTTATTTTTAAATTGCTTCGTAAAATTATAGGGTTTCAAAATCTCTCCAAGAAATCTAAAAGTTGTGCATGCTATATTTGATTTTTTGGATCTGTTTCTTAAATTTTTTTTAGTCTGCTTTTAGTTTTACTTCCTTTTCTTCCTGCTTTTAGTTGTACGCCCTTTTATTTCACTTGCCTGTAGTTCATGCTTTTAACTATCAAATTTTTTAATCGATTTCCCTACAATTTATCCCCTCCGGGGATCACCTCGAAATGAGCATGAGATGCTTCCGGAATGGTGGTTGGATCTCACCAACCCGGTGGGTACAACAATAGGTGGGGGCACTGGCCCTCCCATCGATGACGAGACCGACTACCAATGATGAGGGTTGTACCGTGGCCGGTAATGGCCATTAGGACTCAACCATAGTTCCAGCCAGTGTTGCTGTAGCGACGGTCTGGTCATTTAGTATTTCGTGATTTATCCGTGTGCCTTCTTGGCAGGTCGGAGGTCAGTTAGATGACTTCGCTACAGTTTCTTATAACTATAGTTTTGAAATTTCATTCTGTTATGTGGTTTTCAGGGGGGAAATATCAAGATTTAATTATATAAAAAATTAAAAAGTTAAAAAAAAAGATGAATTTTAAAAATTTATTCAGTAATTAAAAATACTTTTGTTTTAAAAACAGCTTTCTCCATTACAAATATAAAATGGAGAAAATTATGGAAGCAGTTTAATAAGTATTCGAAATTTTAGGACAATTAAACAGTCGAATATAAACCTTAACAGCCAAGAAAAAAAATAAAGAAACAAATTTCATTTTATCTACATTTAGTAATTTTATTCCAAAAATTAAGCTAATCAGTTTTTTAAATATCTTAATATGAGAAAACAATTCAGTGTTCAATCTTAGCAATGAAGTACTTTAAAGACCGGATTCTTTTGAATAAATAAAATATTTTACAACAAAAACATCTTTGCAGTCTAGACGGAAAAAATGATGTCTAGACAGAAAATTAGCATCCTTAATTATTAATAATCTTTAAATTGTCTATTAATAATTGTGAAAGGATAAAATTTTCAATTAATAATTTCTATAATGAGGTATAATTGTTTAATAATGCATTTCATTTGTTGCTGGCATATTTTTCAAACGGATGTCATTTATAAAATTTGGAAGAACTAAAACAATCTCATACTCTTGGACCTCTTCATTCACAGATTCTACTTGAAGGTATAGTTCTATCTAGTGAAACAGACATATTCTCAATTTTAAACTAAAAATTAAATATGTTTAAGTATCATATTCAAATTGGAATCATTTTAAATTTAATAAATTATGTATTTCATTACCAAAAGTGATTTCCGTTTTCTTTCTAATATAAAAATTATGCTAAGCATTTTTCTATCAAAAGTTTTAAATTATTAAGCATGCACCTTCTCTGAAAAATACTTTTTCAAACAAAGCGAGAATGTTCAGAGTTTATCGTCTTGCATTTCATTTATTATTTCTGAATGATGTTGCTACAGACATCAAATCTTTTCTCGACCTTTGATCTTTCTCAGACTAACCTGCGTGTTAAAGCGCCAGTCTCTTCAGTCATGTAAAAGAAAAATTCCTGAAATAATCTGGAAATATCTATATTTTAAGAATGTCTAATAAACCCAGGAAAGTAATCAATGTCTATCAGAGGATTCCAAAAACTATTTTCTTTTAAATGCCATTCCTTATTGAAGTAAATACTGACTTATAAACAAAGCTTTGAATGTGATATCTTTATTCTTTCTTTCTCTCTACCTTTTGGCAAATGAATTCATTCAAATAGATAAATAGGCAAGTTCTTCGAGATCCTTAAGCTTTCTAATTCTCATTGTCCCATTTCACCACAATATCTCTCGGAAACGAAAAAACATTTTTTTTTTTTTTTTTTTTTTTTTTTTTCAATTTCACTGTTAGGAGACAAACTTTCTCAAGATATTTCTTTCAAAACTTTACCATATTTCATACTAAACAATAAAATTTATTTAAAAATCTGATTTTTATCAAGATTACTTAATAACTGAAATAATTAGTTAATAAGATACTATTTTAATTTCATACTAACAATTTCACTCGGAAAACTAATTAGAAGTATATCTACTCACTGAATACCAAAGCTCGTCTTACAGATTTTGGGAATATGATTTATTTAATTATTTTTTCAAAAATTAATCTACGACTTTTTACATCTCTCAATTTTATTTACTGTAGAAAGGCATTTCCAAAACTCTTGAAATTACATGATGACTTCGGATTCTCTTTTTAATGTTAAAGATCTGTGAAAAAGAAATTGAATACATATTGCTCATGTTTGATTTTGGATATACATCAACATGAGTTGCAAAATATGCAACCACTTATTTAAAAATTGCAGCTACTTATTTAATTTTGTGGTTACCTTTGGCACACAAAAATTATTCAATTTCTCTGCTAATTATGAGAAATGTTTATTAATAGCAATGTTAATATAACTGCAAAGCATTATCTTATAAACCTTGTCATATATTGAATCTTTTGCACTTGGAAAAGTATGTGTTATAAGGGCCTAATGTATTGATTCGAAACATGAAAAAATATAATTACCTAATTTAACTTTTCTAAAAATTAATCTGCTACTTCTAACTGAAGGTATTATTTTTCTCTTCTTTACTGTAGGTATTTTTTTAACTATTGAAATCAAGAAATGTCGAAATGATGCAGTGTCTGGTATGATATCTAATAACAATCGATAAAATACAAAGGATTAATATTATGGAATTGAAATATTATTCAATTATATCACATTGCTGACAAAAAAAATCTAAAAGTAATAATTAACAATAAGTAAAATTAAGGATGATAATTAAAACTAATAGTAAAATACTATATAAATAAAAAAATATTTATAACACGTGCACATCATCTCTTACAAGAGATCAAAATTTGAATTTCTACAAACTTGTAAGTTCAAACCACTAGGTTAAATACCATGAAAATGTACACAATGTTAATGTCTTTTTGCGGAATCTATGTTGAAAATTAGGCATCGAAGAGAAAAAATAAAAAAAAGTTATTAACAGACATTGACAGAAGGAATGAAAGAAAAACGAATGTGAATGTACCTAATACTTACTCAACAATGTAGCTAAGTTTACCACCTTATCCCATTTACCACCAAAACACTTATGTGACAAGTGCTTTCTCCCTATTTTCTGCTCAGGAATGCAGTTTGAAACTTAATTATGAACAACTATCCGTCGTCACGTGACCTTAACGAAACATGAATTAAATCCATTAAGCAACGAATTTCCTTGAAAAAAAAAGTTAAAAATCAGAAACATGGTTTTGATATACATGAAATGTAACATTCACATTTTTCGATTTTTATATAAACATTGGAAAAATCGAGTTAAAACGAAGAACATACAGAAATTTGTCTTAAACAAATTTCCAAGAAATTCTGTTAAAGACATTATATAGAATCCCATTTCTGTTTGTTCCCAACGCAAAAACTGAATTGACTCTATGGTCATGTGTATCCCAATTTAGTTCTAAAGTCTATTTCTTATTTTGAACTGGTAATCAGGGATGATGTTGTATATCCTTTCCTGAATATGTTTACAACATGTCACTCTTCTTATTACAGGAAAGTAATTAATACGTCTTCCTGCTGACCTAAATTCGATACAGATTGATTGACCAAAATTGATTTTCAAGTACTATAAAGAACACATAGTAAATTTCATGTTACGTTTTGGAGTAATGGTATTTATCAAATATCAGACAGACAACCAAACAGAATGCAGATTTGGTATAAATTTCAACATAGATCTTTTCATGGGATTAAATACAATCTTAATGAAAGAAAACTATGAACTCAATTTTAATTAATTATTTTTTTTAATTTTGTTTGTATGAAATCGCGTGTTAAAATAAATATACATTTTTCAAAGGATTTCATCCCAAATTTGATAGATGTCTACATGTCATATACATATAAGATTACATATCAAACTCCAATCGTCTAGCTTGCTAAGTTTTTCATGCAGAGTTAGCATAAAAGTTAACTCGCCGATAAATAGATATAATTCCAAAAATATTTTTTTCAGACTCAGAAAGGATTAAAAATTAAAGATTCCTTAAAATCTCGAGGTCGAATAATTCGATAGTTATAATACTTTCTTTTACAGTAGCACAATTATATGTCTGATGATATGTGTAATTGATCCTACTTTTGCAATGACTGTAATCCCAGGTGAATTCATTTCAGTAAAAAACAGTATTATTATCCTTGATCAATACCTTCATTTGCTCAAAATTTCTGTTCACATTTTTGAACAGATAAATCGTGTTAAATGATCACAATTAAAAGCTTCTCGATTCTATTGTTCTGTACTTAGATTTAATAACTAAAGGCACTGAATTTAAATTATTTAAAGGATAGAGAATATCAAATATCACAAGGGTTCTAAAACTTGCCGCAAGAGAGAAAATGAGAAAAGTATATTTTTTAAAAAATTTTAAAAAGGAATAAGCAAAAAGTATAGCAAATACAATTAAAAGCATTTAAAATATTGTTCCAATGCATATTAGAGGAAATAAAGCAATTGCCTGTTGTTTCAATAAAGTAAAAATAGTATAAGCAATAATGCCGGCAAAGCAGAAGAAGAAAGAAAAAATAAAGAAATATTTAATAGAAAGAAATAATAGAAGAAATATTAGAAGAATAATTAAAAGAAAGAAATAATTAATAAATAATAAAAAACAGAAGAAATAAAAACATAATTAGAATAATAAAAGAAATCCATAAATAAAATTAAATCAGCTACTAAATGGCATTAATCTTTTTTCCATCTTCTTTTCTTCCCACCAAGTTTCAGAAAATAGCGGGGTTTTTTAGGGTTGTTTTTCTTTAAGATGCGATGACTTACGTCCGAACTTGTCATCCCAAGTCCCGGACGGATATCTAGGAGAAAAAATCTGAGGAAGTTGAAATAGAAAAAAAAATGTAAACTAAGATTTCAAAACTCAGACCAAGACAAGAAAAAATCAAAATACAATAACTGAAAAAGCTCCTACAAATTATAACTTAGCTATAAAAAAACTCTATTTATAGTTCTAAACAATGCACAGTGTGCATGTAGTGTAGCAATCGCTGAAGTAATGTATAGGGAGATTCGAAGATGAATGGCTATTTTACATTTACAAACCCAGTCGTTATAAACAGTTGTCTTCCAGAGAACCGAAAAAAAGAGATCTTTCCAAATTTTTTTGAAGAAAAAGAGGGAAGGATATATGTTTTTAAAAAGTCTATACTGCAACGAAGCTTTTTGCTACTTAAGTGAAACTATGGAGCTCCTCAAAGTTGTTATATTTTTGTAAATGAAAATAAGCTCAACTTCCAAAAGAATTTCTTATTCTCATGTATGATTATTATCCGATTTCGCTTCAGAAGATATTTTATATTGGGGCTATATATTTTCTTCAAATTTTTAAATTAGTTTTCAAACCCTTTTTCTCATGTTCTATCGTTTAAAAAAAATGTTTTTAAAAGGTAGTTTCTAGCACTTCAGTTGTTCCAATATCATTAAACTTTTCCTTTAGTAAGAAATATAGCGTCATCTTTCACCAGCTCATAGAGAAAAATCAGATTTTAATGCTTCAAAAGACTAAGTTGGTTATGCTGCATCAATCATGGATGTTAGAAATTCCACGGATTAAAACACTCGATAATAAGAGAAAACAACAAAATTTTAAAGCGAGTGTTTGCACAAAGTAAAATATAAATCATGTAAATTATCCACATAATCGGATCATAATAAGATCACATTCATACATTTGATAGAGAGTCTCTGAGAGAGATATGAAGCTTTGTGTGTCCATCAACAAGATGCCTGTCTAAACCAAAAAACCTCCGCTGCCATACCTATTTTTTTTTCGCGTATGTTAGAAGACAAATAATGGGTATCTGATTTCCTTCATATTAATATGCATCAAGAATCAGTAGTTAAGCTGCATCTGGGCTCATCAGTCAATAGAACGGTCTCCTACTTGTCAGAGCTCCAATGTTAAATCTCTCTTGTGTAATATGTGACTATTATCAATTGTAAAGATAAGATCTTGTAGACCTTTGTTCACCTTTTCAGGAATGAAATTGACTTTGATTTTTCAGACCAGCAACAATTGTCTACAAAGGGCTTAATTGGTTATCGAATTTCTAGAAAGGAATGATGTGAAAATATATCCAACGCATAGATTGCCCTACCAGATTTCTGAACCTTAACTTTATAGTGTACGTCTAGGATGTTTTTGCGAGAACGATTTTAACTCGCCTCTCTTCTCTTAGAATAACTCAGAACTTGAAAAAGCTTTGCCTGGGAATAAAAGACTAATTGGCTAAGAGAACCAAAAACAACTTTATTTCCAGCATGAATTCACGTAATAAAAGCTGTATATCTGTGATTTGTGTCATACCATTAATGATCTTTTATTGTTGTTATTCCATCTAATAACAGCTGTTTTACGCTTACCTGTATTGATGACCCAAATAAAGGTTCGTGTGTGTGGACCACAGCTGCTGCATTATGTTTTTATTTTGTTTTTTATCAATTTATGCACATGCCTGATTTCGTTAAAATCTGTTCAATATTTCTGGAAATAATCGACCAAAAGTGGCATTTTTAAATATCAGTATCTATAAAGTTAAACTTCAATAATATTCTATAACAGTTTCTCCAAACAGAATTTTTGAAAGCCTTTTATCGCGTTTGCAAAGAGATTGAAGTTCATCCCATGAATAAATATGGCAACAGTTTAAAATATTGTCACTAAATACAATGATATTCAAATGTTAAGCAGCAAAGTGAAAAAAGGGATTTGTGTAAAAGTTATTTATAAAATATTAACTATGCTTTCTCACATGATGAGTTAAAATGCAAGACACCGATCTAGATATATGAAAATGTTGGAAAATAATTAAATTTCATTAAAAAATTTTAAGTTAGGATTACTGAAAAGAAAACAGTTCAGCAGTAGAAGCTTGTCAAAAACTAAATGTCATAACCTGTGCTTTGAGGAAGGTTAAGTATTGCATGTAGATGCCTCCAGTGCATGCTCAATCAGATTCAAGTCAGGTGATCGTCGTATAGGCGAAGAAACTTTTCAGTTCCTAATTTTTGACTGTCAATAGTTCTACTAACATGAACACTATCATCCATGAAAAACAGTTATAACTCAGAACTGCAGGCATTGGATGAACACATTTTAACAAAGATGTCATCTCTATACCGTTCTGAAGTCACAATACCACGAAGGTAGATACAGAGTTTATGTCTAAGCAGCCATCGACAGCAATCCCTAACCCAACTGTAAAATCATACCATATATCCTTATATTCCGGATCAGCAATGGTCAAGAACATTTCTGCAGCCTGAAGCGAGAGGCGTTGCTAAAAAAAAGAAAGAAAAAAAAAGTACTCCATTGTTGATGTGTCCATTTGAGATTATATCGAATCAGTGTCCGTTAAAATCTACGAGTCCGACTAGAGTCAGAATTCAGCATTACTCAAACCTAGGATGCTCATGAGATCTTCGTTACTGGAAATAATCGTCCATATCTTCAAAAAAATTGCAGGAGTGCACATCTTCTGAGATATTAATGAATTTCAGCAATGAAAGCAAACTTTGCAGACGTCATTCAAAACTTGAGGAACGAGTTTGTTTAGTTTGTTAGTAGTTGCTAAATTTACATGCATTTCAACGATTTAAAATGCATTTCTGTATTCATCTTGTCATTTCTATATAATTAAAGGCAAATTTTTTAAAAAATTAAACAATGGACGAATTATTCATAAAATAATATCATTTTATGAGATTCGAATCTCCTTTTTTATCTTCTCAAAAATACATATGCATATTTATTTTTTTAATGCTAAAAATAAAGTTCGAACTGAAATTTCATTATTATTGATAAATTTTTCTCGTTTATTTATTTATTTTGAAAAATGCTTCGTACAAAGTATAAAAATTTATTCAAATGAAAATGCTTTTTAAATAAATTATACGAAACTAAAATATAAACATAGAATGCGGTTCAATATAGTTTTCAAGTCATCAATAATATCATTTGCAACGTAGTGACAATAAGATTGTTTTATTAATCAATATTTGTTTAGCTTTCATAAGAATATTAGTCATTTTCAATGTTTCATTTTTCATAAATAGTTCGCATTTAAGAGATTTTTAATTTCACTATATTTTTTTCAAGGAAAGCACAATAAATAATAATTAAAGAAAATATTAGCTGATATATAAGGACTTCAATGTCAAATATCTGAATAAACAATGTCGATTTCCGATTTTAGTTTTCCTTGAATTTTCCATTTTCCCACTACATGCTGTTATCAAATTAAAGAACGTAAAATTCCTTAAATTGCCGTGCTTTTATTTTTCTTCAAGCTATAATCTTTTTGCTGATAAGGGTTCAAACCAACTTTATCGTTTTTAATAATTTACGACAGCTTGGATCATCAAACCTGCCTGTTACCAACATTTAAAAAAAACTTTAAAAATGTGCTTTCAATTTTAAAAAAATTCGTAGTTCAAACAAAAAAAATTATTAATTTTTTACAGTTTCCAGCAATTCTCGAATATCTTACATTTTTGAGACATTCATTTATTAAACGTCGTTTGTGATCCTATGTTGTACTGTGATTTTTTTATCCTCTTGAAGCCTGCAATCACCTGTCTGAATTTGTCCGTAGTAGTCGGCAATACCCTATATATGACAATTTTTATTTCATTTTCCAGGTTTAATTATTTTTTTCTATCATCATATGAGTGCATGATAATATTTTCGCTTGATCTTTTTGTAGCCTCAAATGTATAGGCGAAAAATTGGCTATTTATCCCTTTATTTTCTTCAAGTCGGCTTTCACAATATAGCTTTTAAAATATCTATCGTCTGCTAATGTAGTTTTATTTTGGAGTCGGCTTTAACTGTAAAGCTTTTGAATTATCTATCGTCTGCTCTTATAGTTTTTCGCTTGGAAATCAAAATGTTATTGCCCACTCATGTACTGTTTTTTAAAAATAAACCAAACAAGTTAAAAGATTGTTTTTTTAATGGATGAAGATTGTTGATTCAGTGATACTGTCAACTAATTAAAATAGGGTTATTTAAAAAACTAATGCAGAAAGATGTCGCATTTCGCGATTTATCGCTAACTAAAGTTACAACCTGATTTCCATATTAAACATTCTCTGAATTCTTACGAATTGTCTTAATTAATTTGAATCATCAACCAGTTTGAAAAAAGCACGAGACTGTCAGAAAAAGCAAATGTAGATATTTAGAATAACGATGGTGGTTTTTTTTGTTTTTTTTTATCTGAAAATTAAAATTGGTTGAGCTCAAAAACTTACTTTGCCAGCTAGAAAAATTATATATATATATATATATATATATATATATATATAT
>JAPMOQ010024920.1:2108243-2119494 GCA_026543055.1 Argiope trifasciata | reverse complement strand
ATATATATATATATATATAGAAATTCGTGATAGTATATTTCATTTTTAATTTTAATTATTATATTTCAATTCAGATTTCATAATGAGACTAAATGCTTGTAGAATAATCGGAAATATACTAATATCCTGAAACATAATAATTTTATTTAACTGATACTACTTTCTTGAGGAGTCATTTTGAATGCTAATGTATAATGTCATATTTTTCTTTTAGTTACCCATGATATTTTATAGTAGTTGCTGCAAAATTGGGAGACTTTTCTAAAATTTGAAATATATTGCATTATATTTCAATAAATACTGACGCATTGCATATTCGTTATTTTTGTTTTAAACGTTTTTAACTATTTTTAATCTTTTTTTAAGAGGGGGGAGGGGGTTGATATCATAAAATATATATTACAGCCTCTTTAGATGTAATCATCTTATCTACAAATTGAGTCAAAATTCTAATTGCATATTTAAATTGTATGCTAATACTTTTAAAATAATAATAAAAATATTTTGTTCATATACTTTATTAATTTTTCAAGACATTAGCCTTCAGATTTAGATTAATAAACATTAACCTTTAAGAATACTAAAATGTGGTTTTTTTTTATTCGTGTCGTTAATTTAACTAAACTTAACTTAAAAACACTAAGGAAATCTTGATACTGTAGAAAACTTTCTCGTCATCCAATAAGTTTCTTACTTTTAAACTGAAGATGAATGTTTGCACATTTTTTTCACTCTCTTGACAGTATAGATAAAAAAATTTCAATTACAAACAGATTATTTTTATTTTAACTTACTGCTTTTTGTTTGTTTTATTACTCTCCAGATGAAACTGTATATAGTGCTTGTGCTGAAAAATTTTCATGTTTTTTTCAATATCTATTAATAATATAAGAGAATGTATGCCTGTGGCTGCGTTGTCACTCTATAAAACTGATTCTACATAGAGTAACCAAATTAGGCCCACACATATTTAGATAAGTGCGAATGTGACCCTTGAAGCAATTTCCTCTTAAACTTTTGTTAGAATCCCAGTTAATTAAAATTGAAGTGAGATTGTGGCGTTATTACATATTTCTCCCAGAAATATTGTTACACAAAGTTAATTTCTACTCTACTTTTTAATGTTATAATTGTGCAAGTTTTTCCTAAACTTCAGCTATTTTTTTAAATATTTTTATCATGATTTTCAACGACTAATTTCATAATTGCGATGAAATTCAAATCCTTTTCATTGCTTCATCAAACATTTAATAATGTGTTTCTCTTTCATTGTTAAAAGATAAGAAAGAATTTGTTTATTATCTACCGAGTTTACATGTTGAATCAGAAAGCGAAATTATATTTCCACAGAATCAATGTTTGGTTTGAAACAGATTATACAAACGCTTAATTTTTTTAATAACATTTTTTAATATCAAGGAACTTGACTCCATTTGGAAGGTTTATGATCACATATAATATAAAAGGCTATTAAAATAACACGGTTTAAATTTTTATCATAATTTCATGTTTAAGTATACTTATTTGGGGAAGTCATGAACTTTAAATCATGTTACAGATTTACATGAAATTAAACACTATCAGTATTACTGGTGAATTAAATAAGGCTAGATTTTTAATAAAAAATCTTTTATATATTTGCTATAAATCTATTATATATAAAATTTTCACTTAAGCATCCCTAATTTTTCAATAATTGTAGGAAAATTTTAAATATTACATAATAAAGATAGCAATAATCACATCAAATATCTTGTTGCTGGCTGAGTAGATTGTGTAAATATCTTATGTAAGAAAGTAAATTTATATTTAAATATAATACCTGAAAGAATGTCAAATGTATGTAAATGAAGACATTCTTTTTTATTTCTGTCATATTTTTTATACAAAAAATGATATTATGTAAAAAAATGATAAATAAAATTATATTATATAAAATATTATTATCGTAAAAATATTTTAAATTAAAATATGATTGTTATTCATCAGACATTTTCAAATCGTATAACTTTTTAGAAGAATCACAGATAGTGCCAAACGAATTTTCAGAGCAGTTGAAATCTAACTTTTTCCATAAGTTATTGATAATTTTTAAAGAGTAATGAAATAATCTAATTTAGCAAGGAGAATGGTATTTCGCAAGAAAAAAAAATTAAACCATTTCAAATATCTTGAATATTTTCATTTAAATATGACAACAACAATAAAGACAAATTCTTTACCTGTTTCTTTTTTGTGTATACAAATATAGTTTTTAATTGATGAAGAAATTAAAATTCATTAATTGTCAAGAACATACCTTAAAATCTTCTATATATTTCAGAGCGTTTGATTACAAAGCTCAAGAAAAATCTATGGATTTCTACATCTTATAAGCTATTAAAGAGATTCACTTTTTGAATGCCACCAAATTTTCAATTCATAAATTATTCCAAAAGTTTCATTAACCTTCTTTTGTTTCAACTTATGTATTTTTTATCCCAAAATCTTATCTATTCTTTATAAAAACTAATTGACATGCATGTAGATATCAGTGGCTTCCCAATTATCTTCTGACAATCAATATTTTCAGGCTATGTCTGCCACTGGAAAAAATTTCTTTTTTTGGAAATAAAATATTCAATAAGCATTTTCCATCACTACGTCTTCTAAGACTAGCTTCCTCGCAAATTTCTTTGTAACCTTCAATTAGTTTCAGGATTAAAATTTTTACCTTGTCGTAACTTGTAATGAATCTGTTCAACAACATTATTTCTGCTATTTTCGTCGTTAAGTTTAATAAACAAAAATTCGTCCATGGCCTCCTTTATTTTAGTACTTCAAACAGGGCTTATACAGTTCGAAAAAATAACATAGTTTAAATACAGAGCCGGTCTTCTCTATGAGGGGGATTGGGTTCAAAAAACCCTTGGGGGCCCTAAATTTTAAGCAAAGTTTTTAAAAAATGAGCATTTGCATATTCATTTAATGATGCTTGATTTTGTTTTTGCTATTAATTATTCCAGAAAAATTAAAATTTTTCCTATTTATTTTTCGATACTGCGTTTAAGTATTATACCCATATGTTTGACCGAAAATAATCCTTTATTTAATTTTAGTTTGCTGAAAGAAGATTTAGCATTTATCAGGTTTAATAACTGACAATATAAAGGATTGTGAAAAAATATTACATTAGATATAGACAAAAGTAGATAGCTAATGATTTGCAAGTCCATTTGAACCCAGCCTCAGCCTCGACTTCAGAGCGCCGGCACACCGCTCTGTCTTAACATATCTGATGGAGATTTCCTTATTCATAAATGAACTTTTCCCACCTTTATATAGATATCACTGTGATCTTTGCCTAAAAAAGGAGTCAGTCGATGCTCAGCCAGCCACATTTAAACAAGCTTGTAAATTTTTAGTATGTGTAACATTATTATTGTTCAGAGCACTGTTTTAACTCTGAATCAGGGAGGGGCCCCATCCTCAGTCTCGAGGCCCGGGTACATTGCACCCGCCGCATCCCCACCTTACATGACCAGCCCTGTTTAAAGACAATAAAAAAGCCTTTGGTGAAAATGTCTCATGATATAATTAGAAAATTTCTATAAGGATTTTTTTTCAATCAACGTTTGTTTACTCGATTTTCGTGTAATACTTTTCCATTTCGTTGCTTTTCCTCCGCATATAGAACTCTTGCTGAGTAGCATTAATTGTATGGTGTGATATTTACCGACTTTAAAGAATAGGTCGATACTTAAAACAATAATTATGAACTGTATGCACATATATACAAGTAAATAATTTTAAATCTATGAATAAATAGTCAATTTTGACAAATACAAATATTATATTCACATGAAACTAATTCGACATTTTTTCAGGACAACAAACGTCATTTTACCGATTTTGAAGAAGTAACAAGTTTTTCTTTCGACAATTAAATAGCTTCAGCTGAATGTCAGTAAATATATTGGGAAAGTAAAGACCTACAAATAGAATTCCACTGTCTGTTTATTTTACACTTTATCCATATCCATCCAAACGCCGTTAACGCGCAGAATGAAATGTTGCGCCCAATTATCTCTCCATATATTTCCATTTAACGGTCAAGGAGTCTCGGGATGTGTCGGACCACTTACCCTGCAGCTTGTCGTTGAGCAATATCACTAATTAACATCACTAAAGTTTGAACTTTCTCGAATGTACAATCTTTTTGTGCTCTCTTTCTATTAACGAACTGGAATCAATTTCGTTATACGCATTAGTACAAAGTGCCTAATAGCATCATTACAATATTTTCACGACATTGTATGGGATCAGAACATCAAACATGAAACATACTATCATGAAGATATCGTACAAACAGAGATCTCAAAGTTTAAATTTATAATTTATATTTAAATTTATTTTTATTTTACATTTTATCCATATCTATCCAAATGTCATTAACGCGCAGAATAAAATGTTGCGTACAATTATCCCTCCATATATTTCCATTTAACGGTCAAAATGACTGAGAGGAGTCTCGGGAAGTGTTGGACCCCTTCACCTGCAGTTTGTCGTGGAGCAATATCTCTAATTAATTTCACTAAAGTTTGGAGTTTCTTGAATGTGCATTCTTTTTGTGCTCTTTTTCTATTAATGGACCGTAATCAACTTAGTTCTTATACGTCTTAGTAAAAAGTGTCCAATAATATCACTAATATATCTTCAAGACATTGTATGGCATCAGAACATCGAACACTATCATGGAGATATCGTACAAACAGAGATCTCAAAGTTAAACATCATAATTTTTATATTTAAATAAAATGGTCTAAAAAAACGTTTATTTTTTACCGGACCATCTACACTTTCCCTCATAAAATATTAAGAACATCATTGCGTGTATATAACCTGTTTTGACAAAATAATATTTTGAATTACAGTTATACTTTATAAATTAGTTGATTCGTACTCCAACGCCCAAGTAGCTTACTATATTGCATAATTCTAAAAAATTTCAATCAACAATAGGATACAATATTGCTTTATAATATTAAAATAATGCAAGGTACCAGACTTTTGCTATATTGATCAATATTAGTTTTAAATATTACGCATTCAATTCCTTATGTAATAAATATGACCAAAATTAGTTTTACAGTCTATTAGAGTAAGAAAAAAATTATTAAATTTTTTATACTTTCTACTGATTATTTTTTAATCTGTGTTTACTATTTTCCAGTTACTTACCTGAGTGTTACAGTCCCCCCCCCAAAAAAAAACACGGTGCATCTTCTCCAGTAGCCCAAAAAGACTTGGAAATACAATTGAGATATAAGTAATTGCATTTGTTGGTTCAATTGGAAGTAGCTTGCATTTTTACGTCCGGTTTTATGTTGTTATTTTATCTAATGACCTTTTTTACATTTCAATCGTAACTTAAATTTGGATTTCAAATAAATTATTAATGTTAGATTTTAAAATAATAGCTTTTAAATATTTGAGACAATGAAAAGTATAATAAAGTTCTCCGTAAAATAGGAATTATTTATCAAAGTTTTTCATAGTTTGTATAAGCATAGTAATTTTTGACATGGTTTATCTATAGTAGAAGTTGGATGGAGAATTTTTTCAAAATCAGTTTCTTATATCTATACATAATTAATCATTATTATTTTATGTTTTTTAGTTTCCTGCATTTACTTCTTTATTATCTAATATTAGTTTATTCTTCTTTATTAAACAAAGAACGTTTGGACATTTTATTAAAAATCGGATATATTTTAAATCAGGACAAAGAATCAAAATCAAGGCATCATGAAATGCTTCCTTTATTGCCTGATCCCTTCAGATAAAACAAATAAAATGAATCATGACTACTATATCATATTATTAAATGAAGAATTTACAATAGTGTCATTACAACATTGATACATTTATAATTTTTACAGTAGTGTTCAACGTTGTCCAATTTAGGATATTAGCGCTGTTTCCAAAAAAATATACTATGTTATATAATATTAGGCTTTTAATAAAAATTTATCAGTTAGATTTTTTGATATAAATTCAAATTAAATTTATTGTTTAGCTAAAACTAATCTTCTCATACCTGAATTTTACAATAATAATGCTTTTAAAATTTTCAGTGCTTTTTAAAAATTGTTACATATTATACAACTAGCTGGTACCCGGCGTGTTGCTGCCGCAGAAAAAAAATAATTTTGGAAATATCGTTTGAAATGTAAAATGAATTCACTGATTGAAATTGAGTGATATATAAAGGAGATGCGCAAATAATATTAATTCTATTTTTTTAAGCTTTATTGTTCAAGAATTTAGGGTTGGCAATATTTTTCCCCCATCTTCAGCATAAATAAATAAGTATTCGAAGTTTCATCGCAATCGAAAAGCGGTACGGCAGCTCATAAGAGGCATACAGACAAACATTAGTTTTATTTATATAGATTTCATAATTTTACTATGCCTATAACCATCCCGTAAGTGCAAGAAATAAGTATTCAAAGTTTCACCGCAATCGGATGAGCGGCACGGCACCGCATAAGAGACATACAGACAAATATTCATTTTTATTTATATCGATAATTTTCAAAAGTTGTTTATTATTCCTCCGTATTCAGAGTATCGCTAAATATTTCCCAAAATACTGAACAATATTGTGGAGTAATTAGGGGGGGGGATGATGTTGAAAATATCTTATATTTAAATATGTTCTTGATTGATTTGAATTGCTTGGGACCGGCAAAAAGAACCTTGATAAAGAGTTTTCTTACGATTTCTGTCTTCTCTTTAGCATTATAGCTACCGAAAGATGAAACAATAGTACATTTTTCTCTATTCAAGTTTTGTTCGAATGCTTGTTATGTAAATATATCGGAAGAAATTAATAAGAGAGTAGGAGCAATGCATGCCATGCAGTGGACAATTGGTGGCATAACTATTGCATTACATGAATTCACAACCGTATTAGGCCAATGAAAAAATATTTTTATTGCTACATCGTGTGATAGGCATTTCCAGAAATGAGAAAAGATTCCTCTACTGACTGTTGAAATAATTCAACAAAAATTAAAATTATACTTTAAGAAATAAAAATTAATGATGGACAAACCAACCAAATTTGCTCATAAGAGTATTGAAATATCTGAGATTTATCTGAGATATTAATACAGTTTAATTATCTAAATACATAATTAAACTGTGTTCAACCCTGAAATTATAATGATATCCTTTCTCATCCTACATTGCCCTTGAATAGATACCAACGACTATATAACTCATTTCTCCTAATGTAAACTGTCAAGCTATAGAAATAAAACCGAACAATTGCAATCAAAGTTGCTTTGGATTGTGTCTACAGAATATGTTTGAAATTGTTTCTTTGTATCTGGTGGGATTTTAAATTATGACAGCTAAAAAATTCTTAATTTAAAGTAAACAAATCTGGCATCATAACAAAATCCATTATGATAGTCGATTTCTTTTGATTTTCATTTCCGATCTCATATGTGTCATTATTGAATGTTGGTTGAAGTGTTTTCCTTATTGTAGGATAGACGGAGATAACATAGTCTGATAAAGTATTATCTTAAATATATATTAATATAGTACCATGGAGGACTACGAAACTGTAATACTTGTCAAACAAGAAGTTTTTGTATTTCAAATACCACCTAGAGCAACAAACCGTGGTTACAGGTATTAGTTTAGCGAACTTATGTGCTTGATTTCACTTTCCTGATCATATTACAACAATTGTGTATCATCAATTGCATGTAGGGGGATACATTGCTTGATAGTTTGAGTTGTTTCAACATTTAATAATAAAATATGAAAATTTAGAACACTTTATTTATTTTTACTTCATAGAGGCGTATCGGGTTTTGCACCTTCCTTTACTAAAGATTGTATAAGTCTTATTCGTATCATTTATCATTTGACTGATGTAATATTTTTTATTTAAATTTTTTTCGTGTTGTTTTCAAAAAAAAAAATTAGTTATCAGAGCCCATAATATTTTGTATATTTTTGAACTTGAATGACAAATATGTTAATATTTTTGGCTGATCATATTTACACCCACAAATTTTACTATTTTTATTCATACCTTGAAATTAACTATTCAGAATTCTTTGTTGAATTTTTTTTTTAAAGGTTAGTAATTGTTACAAACTTATAATCATTTGTGAACTTTTGTAGTATCTGTGGAAGTTAATTTTCATTTGAAAAACTTATCTTGCTTAAAGCTACATGCACTTTGAAAGTTTTACGTGTTTCGTGTTTGGATAAAAAAAATTGTTGTGTTGTTAAAATATATTATTATTAGCTGTTTTAGAATTTATTTTTCTAAGAGTACCCAAAGTTTGTGACTTATATTTTTAAAGCATTTTTTCTCTCTTCAATTTTGTGCAGAGTTCAGTAAATTTTATTGGATTTAATTTCAATATGGCTTCAAACATGGATTTTATTTTAGAGTATTATTGAGTGAACTTGAAATGTAGTTATAGTGTAGAATGCACATACTTGTGAATATATTTGGATATCTATATATATTTCCAATTGTTTATTAAAATGCAGGAATTTTATATTTATACAATCATGTAAGATATTGAATATTAACTTGGAACCTAAGAGTTCCAAGAAATTTTATGCATTTGTGAATTAATAGTGTGATTCTAATGTAACGATAGTGATTATTTTATAAATCCATTTCTTTTGTAAAAAATTTTTAATGGATTTATCCTTAATGTTATTTTAATATTTCTGGGAAAATAAGGTAGTACATTAAAAGTTTTTTTTAACCCCTTGTTTTCAAGCCAGTTAGAAATTGCAACTTGATTGTTCTTGAAATTTCTACTTTGCTGCACGATGAAACTAAGCCAAATAATATAATATATAAAATCTCCTATTCATTATAATTGGTAAATCTTCTGAAACAGAATATAGAGCGTTTTTGAAAATTGATTCTTTGTATTAAACTTTAAATTTTAAAAAAGAAATCTAGTTTCAATACCTTTGAATCAAATTTATGACCTTTTTTTATTTTATTTATTTATTTATTGCTAATTATATTAACATAATGCTTAATGATCAGTTAGAAGAAAACATATATTTTTGTTGTAGATTGTTTGGCTATAGTAGTTCCTTTATATTT
This sequence comes from Argiope trifasciata, assembly GCA_026543055.1. Classification (NCBI taxonomy): domain Eukaryota; kingdom Metazoa; phylum Arthropoda; class Arachnida; order Araneae; family Araneidae; genus Argiope; species Argiope trifasciata. The sequence goes on along the minus strand of JAPMOQ010024920.1, from coordinate 2,110,352 downwards.
TCAGCTACTGATACATTAGAAAAAAAATACTTGTTTTCTGCACTGGTTTTATTATTTATATTAAGTGATTTTAAAATTTAAACTTCAATTTTTTTTCCTTGATGACATGATTAAAAAAACATGCATCTAATTTACTACATATCTAGACAAAGATCTTATATTAATATATATATATCACTATAAAGCCCAAGATTAAATACTTACTATAGATGTATATACTATAAACATTAGAGTGCAAAGTTTGCAATAAATTTTATATTTACTCTATTTGTTTGTGATTATTTCATTTTCAATTTTTAGAGCTGCAGATTGGAAATTGCATAGTCCAGATTGGACTGGTCGAATGCGAATTGTTTCTAAAGGCAAAAAGTGTTTCATAAAACTGGAAGACAAAAACTCGGGTATTATTATTTAGTACATGCAGTAACTATTGTAGTAATTTATTCTTATACCTGTTATTAAATCATTTATAAATAATTGAATTAAAAACTTTTATTTCAGGAGAATTATTTGCCAAAGCACCTATTGATAAATATCCTGGTATAGCTATAGAGCCAGTGACTGATTCAAGTCGATATTTTGTTTTGAGAATTGAAGATGATAATGGTTTGTTATAAATTTTTATTTTTTATGCTATTCAAAGTTTTAAAGAATATGATATGAATCAGTGTATTTTATTACCCTTGAAATATTAAACACAATTATTTGATTCTGGACATTTTTTCGTATCTAAAAGTTTGACTATTCATATCATCAAATATTTAATCACTTCTTTAATTTATTGTATTTGACTCTTGAAATGCCATTATATATGTGTGTTAGTCAATGTGACTTCTGTTTTTACTAATATTAACCAAAATTTTAAATTAGTTATTAATAAGAACTGATTAATCACATTAACAAAAACTTATTCTTCTTTACAAAATTTCTTCCTCTGTAATTTTTTGTAATCATATAATTATGCTTACTGTTTTGGAAAGCAGTAAATTGGCCCTAAACAGTAGTCTGTCTAGAATTTGCCCATTTCTTAGAAAAAGGAGAAAGAAATCTTTACAGAAAAGTATTGTAAAAGATGATTGTGACTCTGGGCTCAAGTTTGCATTAGATAGCTTGGCAGGGGGATAATAATTTGTATATTTCATGGTTTAAGTTATTTATCTTTGATATTGACTTATTTACCAACCAATTACAAGTAATCTTTGACAAAAATTTCATTTATTTTTTTTGGGGGGGGATCACTATTTCTCTTTTCAAAAATTTTATTCATAATTTTGTAACAATAAAACCATTGCAATGCAATGCTTCAGACAAAAGCAGCATATTTATTGTTTTTTATACAATAAAAGAAGTGTTATGAAATAGTATTCAAATATCAAAATGCTTTAAATTCTTACTTTCGAACAAAATTTTAAAAGTTCATGTAAATATTTTTTGTAATATAAAAGTGGATTCAAGGAGTTCTTTTTTAACATTTTCAAACTATGTTTGCACTAATCATTTTCTGAAAAGAAATTTTGTAATTCTGTATAAATGATTGTAAAAAATACTAAGGTAATTTTTAATTTTATAAAATTTAGAATTCAAATTTTTATGGGATTTTTAATTCAAGTATGAAAGTACTGATAAAGTTATTTTTAATAAATTTTAAATACATTATTTTCCACTAATATTTGAGCTTAAATATAAATTCTTGCAACCATTATGCAAACTAATTTAAAATTTTAACTGTACACATCTTGATGGTATTGTGAATTATATTCAGACCTTACTCAGTATTCTACTACTTATTAGTTATGTTTATTTCCTGTGCAATTTATTTTGCTTTTTGTGTTGAGGTAAGAATCTGGTTCAAAAAAAATTGGACAAAGCTCAAATAGTACTGTTATTGGATCTTTTTTATTTAGAAGAGTGACCATTTAGCATTTAATTTTATGCAACAATTCATCCTTATTAATCTTCCATTCTGAAGATAATTGATGATCTAGTGCCTCAAAATGCTTAAACAACCTAATTTCTTTTACAAAATTCCGATAAATTCCCTGTCTCCCACAAAAATTGTAATGACAGCATGTAATCTTAAGCGGTTTATATATATATATATATATATAT
>JAPMOQ010024920.1:2074612-2107362 GCA_026543055.1 Argiope trifasciata | reverse complement strand
AATGGGTCCTCAGTAGTGTCATTTGCAACAATATGAATAGAAAACTGCTAAATTTTCATTTTTATAAGGATATATTGTTTTCATTTTTCACAAATGATTCCTATTTAAGTTACTGTTTTTTATAAAGGGGTTTTATGCTTTAAACGAAATAGTCACTTGCCACTTTTAATGTAAAAGGTTTTCTACATCTTAAAAAAATTTAATGTGTAAGAATAAGCAAATGTATTTAATTTGTTAATTTTTGCATTTTCTAATTGGTGAAATGAAACTATTTTTTCTCTCACATATTCAGAAATATAATTTTAATAATCTTAAACCTACAGAAATTTCATTTTGAAAAATTCATATAATATATATTGCATTTTATTTAAAGGAAAGTATATTTATTTGAAGAGGCAGCATAATAACATCAAATAATGTGATGTGACAGAGAAAAACTTTATAAATTATATATGAATTTGTTTTGTTTTTTTAATTAAAAATGAATACAGTCAAATTTCATTTCAGGATTACAGTCGTATATGATTGTAACTGTATCTAACAATCACCATATTTCTTTTAAAATATAAGGTGCAAATCGGGAAAAATTGAAAGTAAAAAAAATAATGATTGCCCAAGAATTGTCATCGTATAATTTGTAATTTATTTTGTTTAATAAAACAATGGAACCAGCAAGCTGAATTAAAAAATTAATTTATGCTGAAAGGTCTATTGGGGGGGAATGGGGGTGTCCTCAGGTAATGAATATCAATAAATATAAACTAATAAAAGGAAAAGTAAGACCTTTTGAATTTTAAGAGAAATCAGAAATTTTATATAGCCTTGGATAAAAGTACTTAAAAATAGCCAGCTTATGGTCATCATGGTATCAGAAAATTATAATCTTCAGCTGAATTTATAGTTTTGTTTTATTGATAAATGTTTCATTACTATGTTTATTGCCTTCCGTCCTCTTTCTTCTTTACTCTAATAGAGGAAGATAAAGAAACTGCTCATTGTCATCCCTGAGAGAACATAATCATATTTATTTTAGAATTATCTTTCTCTCTCTATTTGTGCTATGTGTCCAAGTCAGGACTCTATTGAATGGGGCAAGGTCAAGCTCATAGAGTTAAACAAATTTATTATTAAGAAGAATTATTCTGTTTAATTTTTGCATAGTTAGTGAAAAATCTGAAAGGTTTTTCATTTATCTAGCTGTACAGTTCACATTAATTATTAAACGAAGCTTATATTTTCTGTGAATATCTTATTACCAAACTTGTTAGGATAGAGTAAATACAAAACTTATAACTTAAAATTGGGAATAATAAGTATATTTTTTTTTTCTTGTGGACTGATAACAAAGGAAATAGAATGGAAAGTATTTTTTAAAAAATGTGTTAACATTTTCCAAAAATATACAATGTTATTCCAAACATTTCTGGAATTATTCCAGGGTTTCACTTGACTTCATTCTTCTTCAAAAATACACAAAATTTTTCCATAAAAAGAAAATAGTTGCCTTTATCAGATCCTTATGTTATAAATTATTGTATTATGTTTAAAACAAATATATTACAACTTATTTAGCATTTTTTACTAATCTAATATCACTTTAAAATAAGTGCACTGTATACCAAGAGAAGTTATTTATATCTGATTTGTGGAATGATTACTTCTTTCTTTTTAGCTTGTTATTAGAAATTTATTTGTAGATACATACATATATATATATTTGTAGATACATATAAATAAATTTATTTGTAGATACAATATATGTATTTTTTAACTGCACTTCTTGTAAAATTATTACATTATAAATTGTTTACAAATAAATATGTTTAACATAGATTATTTATATGAATTTGAGCATCAATCAGAAAGAAAACACCAACACATTCTTCAGTAAATCTTTGAATTTTGTTATCACTATTAATTTTCATGTAATTGCATCAGCATTTTCAGGCAGATTATTCTCTGATATTTTTTACTGTTTATGTACATGTTCCGGCATTAGAACAAATGTCATAGAAATTGTTTTTCAAGAGATATATTTGTTTTCAACACCCTGCATTTATTCAAATTTTAAATCTTAAGAGTGTTTTTTTTTTTCCTCTTGATATCAAAAAATATTGATGTTATTTACAACTGTCTCAAATAAAGAAAATTCAAACAATTTTGTGAAATTCATATCAAACTTGCACTTTGAATGTGCTGTATCAACTCCTCTCTTATGTTTATTTTATCTTAAAATATAGTTGCTGGTTAACATTTTTTTTTCTGATCTTTTTTGTCTTTTAACTTCTGATACTCCATTAAGCAAATTTATTGTGGGAATATGTTTTTGTCATTTGTTTTGGGTTGTTGCTTTATTACATTACTTTACTACTACTATATTCAGGTTGTGAGAAAGCTTTTTCATCTATATATTTCTTTTTAATTTGATCATCCCATGCACATATTGGCCATTCTTTTTTTTAACATGAAAGGTATACTGGTGAAGAATGTGTCAAAAAGATGTCATTTTTTTTTTTTCTCAAGTGTTTTGTTTAAATACAGAGCTGCCTCATGATTAATCCATTTTTGAATTTTACAATTTTGTTTTTAATAAAATTCGAGATTCCAGCTGAAATTGAAAGTGCGTAATGCCAACATTTTCAAGTGACATTTCTTAGGTGTCAGAACCATATATTGAACAATGCGTAATGTTTTCGATTTAATTAGGACTTTGTGCATTGAAACCTTCTTATATATCTTGAAGCACTTTATAAATTGTCTTCTATCCTAAATTTCAATTTTTTTTTAATAAAATATAATCTTAACTTTAAAAAAAAACATTTACTCTTGTTTTTAAATCTTGCTTCAATAATCCAAAAGTAATGACTGATAAACAATACTAGTGATGAGTCAGTAATTCCCAGAATTTATCTGCTTTTACCTGTTTCTAGTATATATTTGCAAGAATTCTGTTTCATGCAAAATTAATTATATTCATATGAATTTGTTTTTGTCATCTCACAAAAATCATTGGGAATCGGTAGTTTGAAATAATGTAATAGAGTGAAACTAGGTGGCAAGTTATGAATAGAATCATCAAAAAGTTGCTTCATTATCTTTTTATTTTGCACATCTTAGTCCAAAATCTTCCTTATCTATTTTATTTGTTATTTTGAAATTAGTATCAAGTTTGCTCTTGATTGTGGAAATCTCATCAAACTTCAGAAATATCAGATTTGTCCATTCCTCAAAATCATGGGAAATTTTTATAAAATATATATACAGACATTGATCAGAGTTAACAGCTGTAGGGAAGCCTTAGCTGTGCAAAATCTAGATCTGCTTGTATATAACAAATTTATACTTTGACACCCTTTGAGAGCTATCTGTGAAAGTCTCCTTATTCCCAAAAACCATCTAAGTGAATATTTTGTAAAGAACAAAGCATGTTTTTTTAGTATTCCATCAGTCATTTTTAACAAATTTAATCTTGAACCTCATTCATTTCCCTCCCTCAGTTTTATTTAATGAGTACTGGAGCCTTTCAGTATTGATTAAAGTTAAAGAAAAAAAACCAAACCTTTTTAACTGAACAAAAGAACTGGAACAATTTCTAAATCTGTTAATATAAATATCAGAAAATCCATGTAAATCATTCTTGTTTAATTTAGATTATTTTTCTTTTGAAAAATATTCATTTCTTTATCAGTACCTTCTGTTAATGAATGATCGTGGTTCTGGCTGACTGTTGTTATGCCACATTGTCTATAAAAATGTCAACTTTCAATTGAATTATGGTTGATTTTATAAATTTCCTTCGAAACATTTATTTTATTAAAAGAACTAACAATCAATGCTGCAAGTGAAATTATACCATGCTGTTCCATGTAATTAAATTTTTCGTTTATTTAATTTTTGACTAATTAAAGTTGTAGCTAATAAAAGTAATTATTAGATATTTAACTTAGTATAAGTAAGTTTTAATAAATTAATTTAATGACTTTCAATTGTAATTAAAGTTTCAAAATAATTATTTCCTTTGCTTCTTACTTTTGACTATACAATTTATGCAACTGTATCTAGTGTGTGTGTGCGTGCGTGCGTGCGTGTGTGTGTGTGTGTGTGTGAGAGAGAGAGAGATTAAAAACGAGTAATTAAGATGTCTTTTCGTATGTTATTTTTTCATGCGTTCGAGAAAAATAAAAGCAGCAAGCAAATATTCATTAATGATCATTTTATAGTTGATGATCGTTATACTTTTTTCGCAAACAACAAGTGATATTTCACTAATGTAACTAAAATGTGCCTTCCATCGTGCATTAACCAATTTTTCTGGCGTGCAATTGTCGGTGTTCCCTGCAAATTCGGAAGAACGTGTGTTAGGCAGAATATACGGTCTCGATAGATAACTCCGCCCGGATATGAATATCAAACTTGTATGTTCAACGAGATAGTGATTTGGGGATTTTCGAATTACCAAATATTCGCATTGTGTTTGTTGAAGACACCTTATCTCGTAAAGCAGGCTTTATCTGAGAATAAAACTCTAGCAGAAAAGTGCGCATCTTTCTGTGTGGAATCGAGCATCCAGCGTGCGAACGCTACCCGATTTGCGATTTTTATTGAAAAACGTTACCTACAACCCTTTGTTTCCTGGTAATTTTTCATCTACTTAATGCCGACTAACCTTGCTCTGAATTTCTCTTTTCGAATTTGACAACACTCTCTGCGAACATTGGTATTGATGTTAAAGCGATGTTTTTTGGTTCCCATTTTAGTTATTCTTGAACATCTTTAAAACTCAGACTCGTGGTTTTCGCTTATGGCACAAATTCCTTACCACCAGTCAGACTCGTGGCTGTAGGCCAAAAAGTTAAAAAAAAAAAAACGTTCAATTTTTGACAAAAAATAGAATAGGGAAAAATATTTTCTAAAAGTTATATAAAATAACAAAAAACGAAATAAATATCAAAATCAGCAAAATTAAATATTACGTATATATATTGCTTTTACAAAATAAAGAAGACATGAAAACAAAAATTTTGAATAATATTTATATTGTTTTCACTAATTTTAATTTCTCTTAAGAAAATTGAACTTTAAAAAAACGTAAAGTACCGATTGAACGGTGGCTAAGTCTTCTTATTTTGTGCACAGTACAGTAAAAGCTCTTTATTCGCGCTTCCTTCATTCGCGGCATCTCTATTTGCGGATTTAAAAAATGCAACCCAATTCCTCTATTCACGGCTAAAAATTTCCTTATTCGCGGATCTAATAAGTACATACGCAATAATAAAAGGATTCCAATAGATATCTAACCCAATATCCTTTGTAAATGCCGTCAAATGGACTGGTAAAAAAAAGTAAAATAGATCTTATTACACTTTTGCATAATGCTCCAGTCTTTAATCTAACAATTAAAGACTGGAGCAAACTATAAGATTACAGAATCGATGACTCAATTGAATACAATAATCCACCGGAAAGATGAATAAGAAAAATGAATAGACAGGCAATAATAATAAGGAAAAACTAAAGTCATTTCTTTTTCTTCTTCATTGGCGCCATTCCCGTCTGGCCAGATGAGTCAAAAATATTTTTTAATGTTGTTGTTCCGTTCTATGGTAAAAGCCGCTTTGCGTGTTTTATTGTTTCGTCTTTCACGTTCGTTACAAAAATTGTGATCGAGTAACATGTCTGTACCGCTCTTTTTCTAATTTATAATGACAACTAAAAAAATGAGAAACGAGTTTCGACACGAAAAAAATCCTTGTTACCGTTTAAAGTGAAAATAGAAATGCTTGATCGTTTACGCCTTGGAGAGTCTTTTGCATCCATATCACGCTCATTCAATGTCAACGAATCAACTGTACGACCGATAAAAAAATTCGAAGATAAAATCCGGTCGTCTGTAGAATCAACTTCACCGTCAGCGAAAATTGTTCGATATCCAGCAATAGAAAAAATGGAAGTAGCGTTGTCATTATAAATCGGAGACCGCAACCAAAAAAGGGTGCCCCTGAGTGGTCCGGGAGAAGGCAGAGCGTCTTTATGCTTATTTTAATGAACCTGATGGTAGCTGTAGTGGTGAATGTACAGATGGTGGATTTCAAGCATCGGAAGGTTGGTTCAATAAATTTAAGGTGAGACAATCATTGCATAACATTAAAATCGTTGGTGAAGCAGCATCTGCAGACGCTGCTGCAGCAGAACGATATCCAGAAGAATTTGCAAACCTAGTAGCTGATGGAGAATACAAACCTGAGCAAGTACTTAATGCAGACGAAACTGCACTGTTTTGGAAGAGAATGCCAAACAAAGCATTCATTTCTAAAAGCGAAAAGTCTGCTCCTGGATTTAAGACAGCAAAAAATAGAGTTACACTGCTGCTATGTTCTAATGCATCTGGAGATTGTTTCATTAAGCCACTGATGCTTTACAGATTGTTTAATCTTTGGGCTTTAAAAAATCAAAATAAGGACAACCTGTAAGTGTTTTGGCGCGCTAATAAGAAAGCGTGAGTAACAAGCGCTATTTTTTGTGACTGGTTCCAGAATTGTTTTGTTTCTGAAGTTGAAATTTATTTTTGAAAAACAGAATTTAGACTTTAAAGCACTTCTAGTTTTGGACAATGCACCAGGTTATCCTCGCGAACTTGAAAATATGCATCCAAATATAAAAGTGACATTTTTACCTCCCAACACGACGGCTTTGTTTCAGCTTATGAACCAAGGAATAAACCAGGCCTTTAAGCTCTATTACATTAGACGAACCTTCAAAATCATATTGGATAATATGGAATTTAATCTTGTTATGAATGTTATGGAATGCTGGAAGAAATTTGACATAGCAAAATGCATCGTAAACATAAAAGAATCTTTGGAAGAACTGAAGCCACACACATTGAAGTCATGCTGGAAAAAACTGTGGCCTGCTCTGACTGCGGAAAATGACGAAGAATCTATGCAAGTTCAAGCTTTGACTGCAAACATAGCCGAAATCGCGAATGGAATAGGACGAGATGGGTTTGCACAGATAAAATCAAGTGACATTCAGGAATTGCTTGAATCGCAAAATGAAGATTTGATTGAAACTGACTTGGAGGAAATGTTCAATTCACAGCCCATTGAAGAAGAGGCTTCAACAAGCACTGGAAACGTGACATTTAATTTGAAAAATCTTGGTGAAGGTTTAAGAATGGCAAATGAGCTTTGTGATTTCTTTATGAACATTGATCCGTCTATGGAACGAAGTCTTATTTTTAAAAGGCAAATTGCTAATGCGACTGCTGCGTATCAGTTTGAATTGAAGGAGCTTTTAAAAACTCCAAACAAGAGAAAATTACAAAATTCTTCAAACCATTGCCTAAGTCTTAAGAGAATTAATCAAAATGTTCAAAAATTTCAATTAAATTGATTTTTTGTATATTTGTTTTTTCTTTATTTTGTCACCTAGGAACGTATTTGCTATAATCCCATATAAATTACCATTCCGTATTCGCGGCATATTTGTGGAACGTATACCCCTCTAATAAGGAGCTTTTACTGTATTGCCTGAAATTGAAAATACTCGTTTACTAGCTACTGAACTTGGTTTTATAGTTTTCATGGCAACAAATAACAAATCTAAGATATTTGTTCTTTTATTCGTTGCCACAAATAATGAGAATTCCTCTTTAAGTGTTTTTGGATTTGCAAGTTTTTCTTCAGGGTCTTCAAGAAACTTGTGAAATGATTTTTTCCATTGCTTCTTTTAAAAAGCCATTATTCTGATGAGTAGCTTCTTAGATTTACTTTTCATTGGAATCTGCTTCCATGTAAGAATATTGAAATATTCTAGACAATATCTTTCCAGATAACTAAGTAATTACGGTTTTTGAATTTAATGAAAGTACACTTTTTTTCTCTTAATTAAAAATGTTTTGTGGATTTTTCAAATACAGCAAAAGAGCTCCTAATTCTAATTTTCTTTTTTGAATTCGTTATTCTAAAGCATATAATAAATTCAAACTTATTTCAGTTCTCAAATTTTTTAATTCATTTAACAGAAATTCAAATATACCTTTACTTGCTCATGAATCGGCATTTCGTCGCCTTAAACCCTCAGCTGCTACACGAATCGGTTCCAACCGATAAAATTTATTTAAAAAATTGGCGTTGGTTTCGAAAACTGGTTTTCGAATGTGACAAATTTTAAAAACCTTGTTTGAAAAACCGTCAAATTCTTGTAGCAAGTATTACTTATTTAAAAGACAGTGCTTGGTTATTATTTTCTCTCCTAAGGGTGACACCATTTTTTTTAATGCAATTCCCCCTGAAAACTCTAGAAAATGCTATAAACTGTGAATAGATTAAAGAATTAAGTACAAAATCAAATAAACTAGTGGTTACAATCATGAGTTATGGGGATGGCAGTTCCTCAGTACTTATGTATAAGCCATCCCTGCCAGCAATGGGAAATCATTATGACAAAAGGTTTTAATTTCCCCTGTTTCAATTGAATAAAATTTTTCATTGGGAATATTTTTATTTTAATTGTTAGTGGAAACGCATTGCCGATATAAATTAGTACAATGTATGTAAACTAAGCCTGTTATAAAAAAACATAAAATTGCATTTAGTTTAAAATAATAATAAATTACTGCACCGAATTTGCTTTTTTCTAATCTGATTTTCCAAATATCTTTATGTATGTAGGAAGAGCTGCGTTTATAGGCATTGGTTTTGCTGACAGAGGGGATTCTTTTGACTTGAATGTTTCTTTGCAAGAACATTTTAAGTAAGTAAAACAATTATCTTAATTTTCTTGTACTTTTGTTGTATTTCAACTAATAACTTTGTTTCTTATAGTCTTGTTTCTTGAAGATTAAATTTCTTTTTAATGTTATCTCTACCTAAAGAAATCCATAAATTTTTCCAGCAGCCAAGATAAAACTATGTTATTCATTTATAAATGATGGTGTGCATTTTTATTGCATCCTAATAAAATGGAATAGACAGATAAAAATCAGCTTAAAATATTTTTTGCCTTCAAAAATGTAATTGTATAGATTTTCCTTTTTATTTGTTCTTTTGACCAGTGTCATCCTCAAAACATAGTAGCTACTTCAATTATATCTCTTTAAAAATGTTTATTAAAAACACTAGCAGTTACTGTTTTCTGTATAAAGATCAAGATAATAGGTGCACTTAAAAGAATTTTCCTATCACCAAGAGTTGTTTATAAACCTACCTTACAAATTTAAACTATCTTACTTCATATTTTTCATTTGCATATCAGAAAGTTTTGTCTTTGTGAAGTAGATATTAACTCATTTTACAATAGGAGTAAGTAAAGGGAAAGATTCACTCAGACAGCTTTTTTATAATTGCTCAAAAAGAAAACACTTTCTCATGATAATTTTAATTTTGATATTTTAATGCTAATTTTGACATTATTTAAAGTCATGTAAGTAATGTAATTAATCCATGACACTAAAATTATTTTTATATACCACATAATTTCAAAGATGAAGTGTGTCTCCTTTAATTAAAAAATGAAAGCACTCCTAATAAGAGACACTGGCAAAAAGTTTCCAGTGGGGGCAAGACACCTCTAATGGAGGGCAAGTGGAAATTTCTATGAATTTAATTTCAAAGTAACACTCAATAATTAATTTCATATATAAATTAAGGTAATTATTTAAAATGCCAAGTGCCAGAAATTATTTGCATTAATTACTATTTGTACATTTGAGAAATAAAAGCTCTATGATTGAAAAATGAGGTCTAACAGAAAATGGAAATAACATAATCTCATAAAAAAAAGTAGCACACAGATATTGAAAACAAAACTTTTGTTATTATTTAATTATTGCAAAATAAAATATTAGCTAAAGCAATTGAAAATGGTTACTAACCTATTGTTTAATTTAACCTATTAAATGTTATATTATTCCTACTGAATTAAACTCATCAATTAGATGTAAGCTATATTAATTTAAATCAATAAAAATAAATGTTAAAAAAATTTTCGGTTTGGATTGTTCGCTAAATAAGTCATCGCTGTTAACATTGATGAAATGAATAAATTTTTATTTAAAATAAAGCTATTATTTCTCTGTAAAAATTGGAAGAATTGACCAAAAAAATTTAATTTAAAATTATTTGAGTCATATTTTTATATATATATATATATATATATATATATATATAATATGATAAATTTCTAAATGTGAATATTTTTTTAGCTAGAGGTTTACATATTTCAATTCCTCAATTAAATCAGCTATAAGCTCTTTTAAAGTAAGTGAAAAACAGAGAAGTATTCATATGATGTAAAATTCACGCGTTTCTCTTAAATGTTCCAATTGCCGAAAAAGGGTTTTCCACAAGTTTGGCATGTAATAAAGGGTTACGGTAGAAAATATATAGTTTTAAAAGATAAATCTGAATGCTATAATTAAATTACAATATAAAATTATGGTTTTCATGAAAATTTACAAGCATGAAAGTAAATAAATAAAATAACCTTTAATACACAGCCTTATTCTGTTATTACCTTTTGATATAGTGCTTTCTCCACCCTTCAATATTTTTACCAAATTAAAATGCTAGTGCATGTATTCTTTATTTAAACAACATTTCATGCTGTAAGGAAAAGCGGATCTTCGAATTTAGATATAGCTTATAACTTTAAACGAGCAATTTGTGTGTTCTTATTTCAGAAACAGCTCTAACGATGTGTATCAAATTTTATATTTCGATAAATTCTGCTTTTTGAATTTATATATATATATATATATATATATAATAGGTGTTTCCTGAAAAAAGGCTATTTCACACACACAAAAGAAATTAAATTACTAAATATTGGAATGCCTGTACATGATTTGCAAAATATATCTAATATGGAATAGTGCTTAGATCTTCGGCCTCCCATGCTGGATCGTGCGGCAGAAATTCAATTAGATTTCGCTTATAACTCTGAACAAGCTATGGGATTTTATTTCGATTTTACAAAAAATAAATCGATTAACTGCCAAGCGCAATTCTGTCTTGCATGTCCTTTAATAAATTAAATTTCATGAAAAAATGAATTTTCATATCTAGAAACAAGAAAATCTACATGTGATATGATTGACCAAAAACTTAAAATTTTACTTATAGATAATTTCATGGTCAAATATTTGTTTAAAATTATATATAATCTTCAGTCAGCTTTGATTATATGCAGTTAAACTGAATCCATCAAAATGTTGCACAAATTTTATTATCCTAATAATTTAATATGCAATTTCCATAAAAAGTATAAAAAAATTCTACGAAAATAACATTTTGTAATTAAATGTGCACTATAAGGAAGAATAAAAAGCAAAAATCGTTTGTTGAAAAATAATATTCTTTTATTTGAAATGCAGGCATAGACCAGTAACATAGACTTCAGCATTTTTATCTGGAAAAGTTTTAAACCATTTTTCTTCCACACAGTTGTATTATTTATGTCATTTTAAATTATGACTCAAAAGTCCCCAACATTATTTTGTATACTTTTCCATTTTTTGAGAGGGGATAAGGAAATTGTATCTTAGTAATCCCAGCATAGACAAAGGGCTGGAGATTATAAATCAGTAAGGGGGAAAATGCTTTGTTTAAAGTTTTATTGTTTGAATCACTTCATAAGTTCAGGGAATTTTGGGATAGTTATACTGAAAGCTTTTTCTCTTGCTATTATATGGGGGGGGGGAGATGCAGTGAAATAAAGATTTAAAAAAAAAATCCGGAATAACAAGAATATGACAGATTCAATCTTAAAAATGGACAGCAAAATATTTATTGAGCATAAAAATAAGGTATGAAATTAATTAAATATTAGTATTAGCCTAACTTTGCCTCTTAGTGTAGGGAAGTTTTAGGAATTCCTTCTAGACCTTTACTGAAGTGATTAAAACAGCAAAATTTTAATCACAATTTTTCCCCAATTTAAAACTGCTGATCATTAAGTTATGTCTAGATTTCTAAGATAACATTTTCTTAAATCCAACGTACGCGCAAGATTTAGGAAAGCATACAGTAAAATTCTGAGACATCGTTTATAAAAAACAAATATAAAAATTCCCTTTATCTTTTGTATTGTAATTTAAATTCAGTTCTACGCCATTATTCTATGGACTGTGCAAACCATGCTTTCATGGAATAAGATTGCCACACCACCGAGAGAACAGGGAAGACACGTGGAATTTAAAATCATCTTAAAAAATTGAGAAATTTTTATAAAAGCGCGGAAAATACACTGAATTTTAAGTTTCTTATTTACTTATTTTTTTCTCATCCAAAAAACCCCGGTCTCTAAAAATTGAAAAAATGGAAGATCGTAGCTATAGCTTCCAAAAACGGAACAGTATCATTCGCATTCAAGTAATGCGGAAACTCGTCTCTTTTCACTCTCCCCTTTTTCTCCACAAAGTTTCAATTTGCGAAATGGTTGTTTTTTCATGAAATTTCCGAATTGCTGCTATTGAGCTTGAGCGAGACTTCTACAACTGCGCGAAAGCATAGAATACATTTCCCTGGTGGGACCAGCAGCATTCATTCTGCAGAAGCAGCGCGATGGAATTTAATCTATCATAGTTGAGTTTACTGAATGGTTTGTTTATTATTTGAGAACTGGTGAACTCATTCAAAATAGATTAGAGAATATTTTTTAATCAGTGAAAACTCAATCCGTATAAAATACGAATTGGACGGGTAAAAAAAAAATCCTAATTTTACTGTATGGCTTCAAAAAGGTCAACAAAATCAGTTTGTTGCATACTGCTCGCTTTGAAAGAAAATAAGCCTAAGTAATGCAGGAAATCAGGCTTTCTAGTCATGCCAAAAGAGGAAAATACACAAGACTAAATACCAGTTCAAGAGAGTCATCATTGAGGCTGGACATAGTATATAAAAGGAATGACACTTTTTTTACCCTTTTTTTATATAGATTATTTTTCTTACTTTTATAGATGGCTTCAAACTAGCGAGGAACTTGAGAAAGGAATAGATTCTTCTGACAATAAGCCTAACTTGGATCTGGGTTTTAAAGAAGGCCAAACAATAACTATTAACATGAATATCAATGTAAGTCATTTTCCTTCAATATTTTAACTTTTCTTTACAATTGTTTAACAATTTTTGAATATATCCATAATGATATTAAAAAAATTTTCTTCCAATAAAATTCACCCCATTAATGCCCAGTTCGCATTTCTCAAATGATTTTACAATAATTGTGCTGCTGCTGCTATCATTTAAATCCCTAGACTAGCAATTTTTGATGTTATTTCTCTCTGCTACTGAAAACATAAGCTATATAAGTTATTCACTAGTAAAAAAAAAAAAAAGATGTATTATCTGATTTGAAGACTTAACAAAAAAAATTTATAATTTAGTACCAGAATGATCATATCGTTTTATTCCATGTCTTAAAATAACTTTATTTTATTTGCTCGTATTTTCTGGAAAATTGACTGCCATATTTTGCATGAAATTTTTTTTTTGAATAATATATATATATATATATAAAGAGTCAAGTTCGTAAGTGAAAATGACAGTGTAGTGTTTTGATGCTATTTTGCTGTTCAAGCACTGAATACGTAGTCTTTTTTCCAAAATATTCACATCTTGAGGAAATTCCCTATCTATTGACTCTAGCTCCATACCCCTCATCCCAAATCAAATTATACTCTCTAAAAGAAGTATACTGAGTATTTTCTAATATTACATAGCCGGTAAGTTTAAGTACCTGTGTTTCAAGTGCTTCACTGGTTACTACTGCTGGTGTTTAATTAAATGTATTTTTTATTACCGTCTTTATTAATCATGCTGATAATTTAGCAATGCATTCGTTTTAATTCTATCATTTGCTCAGAAAAAGATGGCCTAAAGTTTTAGATTCCTAGGATGCTAGTGCAGTCTAATTTTGAAATCTATTATTAAATTTATTATTTTCAAATTTTAAGAAAAATGCATACTTTTCATTTTAGAAAAAGTCTAGCAAGCCACGCCCTAAAACTAGCTCCACCCCATTTAGTGGGACTCCTGGACTATTGCCTCCACCTCCAGGAGGAGTAAAATTACCTCCTCCACCTGGCAATAAAAGTTCAAATCAGGTTCCTACTACTCAAGTAGCAAGAAAAAACTCAGATTCAAACTCTGCAGTCAATGACCTGCTATTAGACTTAGGGTCATTGAGTACAAGTTCAGAATCAACTGAAGCAAAACCTGCTTCAGCAACTCAGAATTCTTCTGGTGACCTTTGGGGTGTTTTTACATCAGCTACAGGGTAAGAAAGGCTTTTTATCACTTTGTTAGATTTTTTTATCCTTGAGTTATATGTAAGATCTGTCGTTCATTTCCTATACACTCGTCAACAAAAGAAAAATGGAACTTCTTGGTATCTCTGTTATTTATTATCTCATTTTCACAAAATGGATGATGAAAACATATTTAATGGGCATGGCTGTTCAGATAAGCAAGTTAATTAACATTATCTCAAAATTTTGACATTAAGAAAACATTTTTTTTTTTTTAATAATTCGATTGGGCAGCCTTTTTAAGTGTATCTTTTTTTAACCGAAAAGTTCACCCAAAAATTCTTATGTTAAGTAAATATTGGCTTATTAATAGCAAAATAAGACATGTATTTTTATTCACAGGTATCTAGGAAGAATAAACTACAGAATTTAGATTTATCCTTAATAAGAGTATGATTTTTCAAAATATAATTTTAAAAAAATATATTGAAGCATTTCCATTATTTTTGAAATCGTCATTCAACCTTTTTAGTTGATTCCTCCGTAAGAATTTGACACCCATCTTAATTTTCAGGGGAAATGAAATATGTTGTTTAATAATATTGTTCTTTTTACTAATTGCTGATTGGTGAGTGTCGAATACCATAAAAACATTTTACGCCGAGGAAATTATTGTTGTTTATTAAAAGGGTGTTAATTTATTTTCTGATGGAAATGATTGTTAATTGGATGGAAGATTAATTAGTTTTCCCAAGGTTATTTTGTAAAAATAGAAATATTACACATGTGATTTTTATATACTTCAACATTTTTTTAATAATTATTATACTCTAAGGAATTGTTAAATGTTTTATTTACTTATTAATACTTTAATAATAAAATTTTAAACTGCAAAAATATTGCTGAAGGTAAAGTCAATTAGTAGGATGAAATTCCACTCATGTTGAAGGTAATGCACGAGGGTAATATTTATGGTTGGGAAACAGTATTTAAAATAAATCTCTTATATTTGTCTGTAAATGGGTTAAATAAGTCAGAGAGCTGTGTTTTTCAAATGAATTCACCTCTTGATTTCAGTGAATATTCATATTTCAGGCAACTCTGAGTCCAAAGAAGAGAAAAAGTCATATTTCAATTACATCTGTCTATCTGTGAGCATGCTAACTCAGAAGTGGATCATTCAGAAGGATGAAATATGTTATGTTTTTAACATCAAAATCAATTCTAATTACGCTTTAAATGAAATCGCATGAAAAAAGTCTTATCGTACACCTAAATATGTACAGACATTATAAATAATTTTTTTTAAAATAATAACTGACTAAATCAAACTTTATTGACATAATCATCAGATTTGTATGTATGTGTCAAATTTTAAAATTCCATTTCTATTAGGAGATGAGTGGATTAGTATGACGTTCCTTGTTGAACTTTTGATTCTATCAGTCGAAAATATAGGACTTAAAAGTTATACTGTGTTGAATGCAATTAGTGAAGAAGCTTAACAGAAATATATTTTGTGGCATATGGAAAAAATTGTGGAGTTTAAAATCGTGAATTCATTGAAAATTCTTGATGGATAATGTGATGCTTTTAAGTGTTTATTAGTCTTTATAGATTGGCATGCAATGTATAAATTATGTAATGTACCTTGCAGTAACCACTCACTGAACCATAAGTGGAAAAATTAATGCTGTAAAACAACTACTGTAAGATTGCCAGTGTAATAGACATTCTTTCTGTCATATAATGACTTATGTAATCAAGGCAAATAAATTTAGCCAAGCACATTACCATACTATAAATATCCATAGATGTCCCTCAAACTTCGTCTCAAGTCTCAAAAACGATTTCATGACAGTTAATATTCGATTGATAAAAATTTACATTTAATTATGCTTCTATACAAAGAACAAAGCTTCTCTACTGTTCTTTCCAGTTAAATAAAGATCTTTTAGATATTTTAAATAATTTTATTTGCTTCTGTGTTGCTGTGTGTGTGTGTCAGCCAACAACTAATCTTGTGTTATACCTGCATAGATTATAAGTACTTATAATTTTGCATGCAAATATTTAACAATTAAGAAGGCTTAAGTGAAACTTTTGTGTCAACTATACAGCTAATTTTTAGTTAAAAATTTCTTATCTTTGGCTAGTTTCAATAAAGAAATATTTTGACCTTAAAGGAATAGTATGCTTATCTACTGTCATGGTGAAGACATGCATATTTCCTTTCTGATAGCAGAATAGTTATTAAGTAGCTCACATGTCACATAGGGCTTAATTCCACCAACATTTATTTTGCTGTTTTTCGTCATTTTCTGCACATTTTTTTAAGTAATTGAAAAGAAGAAAACTCTTTGCAGATTAGATTACCCTTAGAATGTGGTGTCGTAAAATCAGTTTGGGATTAACAAAGAAATGTATATCAAATCGATTTTATAAGACTTCCTTGGGTCAACAGGCATGATGCAACCTCCTTTAATGCCTCTGTAAAAAATTGCCGCTTTTCCTTTACATATTCCTGAATCGTTTGAAATGTTTTTAATTTGAAAAACTATTTTATAAAGTTAGCTATTTATCGTACATTAACACTATAAACCAACTTGATTAAATGTTATATAACAATGCAAATTTCAACATAAAATGTTGAAATTTTGTATGCATTAAATAAACATCAATTTTAAGTTTGATACCTATTGCACATCTTCTAAAAGGAAAATGGACACAATGTTTAAGCCCTTTGAAAGATAAGTTTTAATTATTAGAATATATATGAAATGACTTCACTTCTTTCATATGTATAATAATATAATTCCAATGGGGGACTGCTTTATTTATATATTTGGAGAAAAAAAATGATTGAATGAAATTACTGTTACTTGTTTTTATAGTATCTATATTTAAATACCTCATTACAAGCTTTTTTATCAGCTATAATGTTAGTTTGATAGTTTTTAGTGAAATACTACTTAGTCTTAAACATATTAAAATAAGTCATAAATGCATTGTCAGAAGGTGGTCCTGTCATTAAAAATATATGGAATAAATCTCTGAAAAATGTTTTGTTACTGTTTGCGTTCTCTCAGTAATTATATAAAAAATGCTAATTGATCTAAATTTCCTTGTTACTTGTAACTATGTTTGCTTCCTAGTTGTTATTTGTTTGTAAGCATGATTATTAGACTATCCAACTGTAGTAAAAATTATTCATAATGTGTGACCATTATAAGTGTTAAGAATATGCATAAATAATGTATTACTTTTGTGTAATGTTTTCATTCTTATTTCAGGAGCTCAACTACTGTTCAAGAACAGAGTGGCAGTTCTGAAAATTGGATTAATTTTTAATTTCAGTGAAAGAAATTGTTGGATGTCAAAAGATTTATGTAGTTATAATATATTGTTTTGAGAATACCTGTAGTATGTTAATCAATGCATTTGTTAACTTTATTATCTTTACTTTTTATACTAGGTAATGCTTCTGTTAAGTGATGAATGTTACACTTTAGATATATATAATAAAGTCAATATTCTTTCAATCTTGGTAATTAGTAGATATAAGATGCTATTACTAAAGGGTCTTTAGTCATGAAATGTTGATATGCATGAATTCTCATTATTTTTTATACTGACCTAGATATATTGTTTTGAAATGGAACTTGTTCCAGAACCTTATCATATCGAAATAGTGCAAAATGCTGTTAAAAATTTTATTAACAGTAAAAATGATGTATTTTATTTTCTATTTAAGTTAAATATTTTTTATATCGTGGATGATTTATATAATTTTTTTCTATCCAAAATTCTAATGCATCTTTCATAACTGGTAACTTTACTTGTGATATCTAATGAAACCAAAATTTTGTATCATTGAAAATTAATAGTTTTATGGAAAGGGTCTCGATAATTAAGATTTTTTCTTGAGTTTTTTTTTCCCCTCATTTTAAATTAAATATAGTTTGTATTTTATTTTAGAGGAATAAACAAATTATGTGATTCTAAATAACTTGCTATGTCCTCCAAATGAGAGACTAAATTTGATATTGTTTTATTTGTATCAGGGCATTTAAATGGAACTTTTTTTCTTGCTGTTTTTAATATTATATGGCTTTGAAATTGTAATTGTAAACATCATGTAATTGTTTTATAGTTAAGGGGAAATGACAAGGAAAATTTTTAAATAATAATGGATGAAATCCTCAAAAAAAGATTTATGTATTCATTTTTGAAAGATTAGAGTCTTATATTTTTCCAGTAATATCTTAAAATACATGTTACATCTTGATTTGCTTTAATAAATATTAATGCAGGAAGCCTGTTTTAAATGGACATGTTTTTTAGTCCTGTTGCACATCCCCTTTTTCCCCATATAATGTGTTTGTAATCAAATTTAACGTTCGTTTAATTCTGCCATTATTTTTTAATACAGTGCTGTATATAGGCAGTTACATAGTAATTAAAATTTATGCAATAATATAATGCGTCCGATACTTTTTTCCTGTCACCATAGCGCATTAAATGCTCTGTTAAAGAAATGAAAACAACTACTCTTGATTATTTATATTCAAACCGTCAACATGTGCCCTTTATCATTTCATGTGCATATATTTTATTACATCAGCAGTAACAGGCCTTTGCTTAATAGTATTTTTATTTTAAACATTCAACTTAAGTGTAAAAATATGCAGCTGTTTTGTATTGGCTTTCAAGTTACAATCACTGGTTCCAGTTTGTTAATTAAGCAAAAAAAAAAAAGTTTTGCTTTCAAAATTTTTGAGTTTTGTAATCATATGCAAATCAGTATCTTATAAGAATTATTGTTAATAATAGAAAATTATATATGAATTATTTCTCTTGATATCTTTTGAATGGTTAACTGAATATAATTTTTTATTTTAATCTTGCATTTAGTTCTGAAATTTTTGAGAATTGTAACAGTATTAATCATTGCTTTAATGGTTTGCATTTTTTCAGTTATATCTTTCTTGTTTGTTCTGTATTTAATGTTAGTTCTAATATATAATGCACTAAAATGCTTTTTGTTGTATGTGTGTATTGAGAGTGACCTTGTGTGTAAAAGTGACCTATAGCTTGTTTTTTCTCAACTTTTATTAGATTTAATTATACATTTTAGTACTGAAGCATTACTATTAAAGGTGGTCCCTTTAATTTTGTTTTGAAATTCTCAGTGTATGTTTGTTCTTACTACTTTCAGAGTTAAATAGATTATTCAATATAAGCATTGAGATTGCACATTAAAATGATACTTTTATTATATTCTATCTAATAAAAATTGTAATTTGTTTGTTTTTATTGTTATTTTTGTAATTATTAAAATGTTAATTTTTGTTTTAAAATTTCGTTGGGCAAAATGCTGTAGAAAATTCAAAATTACTTTACTACTTCTCCCTACCATATGTTTTTATTATAGTTAAGATTGTCCATTGCTGTAAATTTGCATCTGAATGTGTTTTATGCTCTTCACAATTGTCTGCAAATCATTTATTTGCTAATATGAAATATTGGCTTTTTAACGAGTGAAGGGTGTTAATTATCAACACAGGGTTATGTTAGTTTGCCAGATTAAAATCTGTTAAAAGATTTACAGGTATATTTATTTCCTTGTGTGTATAGTCTTTGATAGTCTTGTACTGAATATTACTTTTTATATTGTGAGAATTTTAAGTTTTAAAAAAAAAATTAGTTATGCCTATATGATTTTTATTTCCGTATTATCTAATACTGTATTTGAAATTCTTAAAAGGTTTATTAACTTTAGAATATATTAACTTGAATTTTTAATGTTACTTGATGACCTTAAGTTTATATATGGATTTGACACATTGCCATATATAAATATATATTTATTCTTATTTTTATGGATATTGTTTTGATGTGTATTATCTACCTTATATGTTCAAAAGTGTGACAAACAAAAAAAGTTTTGTCTGAGTTATTTAAAGAAATAAAACTATTCATTGTTATTTTTTTTTTAAGTTGTCAAAGCATATGTTGTATATATATATAGAAGTTTTTTCGATAATAATATATTTGTATAAAATTTATTTCTTCCATATAAACTGTTTTATGACATTAGTTAAAATTTTGATAGAACTTTATTGGTTTGGTTTTTAATCTTTAATTGCAATTACAACATAGACAAATGTTTTAGCTATTTACAACTACAGCCTTTACTGAAGATTTGTTTTAATGTATTTAAGATTTATATTATGTTCGTTGATAGTAAGTTTTTATGGACTAGTTGTTCTCTCCATTAAGTATTTATTTTATAAAGATAAAATATTTCTAATGCATAGTTTTTTTTAATTATTTAATTAATAGAAAATTTCAAGACTGTTGTTTACTCTCTTTTTATTTCTTATACTAATTTATTTTCATCTAAGAATATTTCTTAAGAAATTGCTTTTCGTTTTTATATTCATTTAAGTATTGTGTGTTTTGTGGAATTATGATTTAAAATATCATCATTCCATTCTCTTTGTATTTGTACTTAATTGTTTTGTTCTTATGTTAAAATATTAAATGTTTATTTAAATTATTAATATGCATTTGTATAGAACTGAAAAATATTTTCCA
This sequence comes from Argiope trifasciata, assembly GCA_026543055.1. NCBI lineage: Eukaryota > Metazoa > Arthropoda > Arachnida > Araneae > Araneidae > Argiope > Argiope trifasciata. The sequence goes on along the minus strand of JAPMOQ010024920.1, from coordinate 2,086,511 downwards.
ATTATATATTTTCAGCTATATTAAATTATTATTTATTACAAATTTTTGCAAGTTTGGATTTATTCTTAAAAGACTGAACATTATTTTATGTAATGGATTTCTTATAAGAATGAATTAGAAATTGTGCAAGATATTTTTTATTGTTAATTGCTATTTTTTTTACTCCATACATTTTTCTATGCTGAAAAACTGCATTGCAAATTTATTATTTGCATTAATTTCTATTATTTTGATTGTATGGGGCATCGAATCACTTTTCAGAAAAAGAACGTATAAGTTGTACACTGTAAATATACTTTACCAATATTCTTGACATCACATTACAATTCAAGATTCTTTATTTTTGTTGAAAGTCATTGAAAAGCTTAAATGTATTTTTTATAAATCAAAACTGATTTTTTGATGTACCTGTTTTAATTTTCTGATTATGTTGAAGTCTCAAAGAAATATTTGCAGATTCAATTCAATTGTTAACATGTGTTTTCTGAATGTAAGAATAAAAGAAATGAACTACTAATTTCTTGCCACATACATCCTATATTAAACCAGAGGGCTTATTAGAGGAGTTCTATGAGCTCTAACAGTCAAATAAAAATTACCATTTGAGAGGCCTTCATGACCTATGCTATTTAAAATGTCAGAATTTACTTTTAAATGATGATCTGCATGTTTTTTAAAAATTATAATAGTTGCATCTTTTGATGTCATTAATAGACGGAGTTTGATAGCTATTAATAAAATAAAATGAGTGTAAAAGAGTTAATTTTCATTATCATGACGTCGGTATATTTAATTTTTTGGAATATTAAAGGATGAACTTCTTTCATAGTGGAAAAAAAATACCTTAAATAAGATTATTTTTATTTATAGTGGTACTAAATGCAGAATAAAATACTTGTTTTAAAGGTAGAATATTGGACATACATTTATGATAGTACGCACTTACACATAATGGAAATTAATAATTCAAGGTAATTACTATGCTGAATTTTCCGATATGCACTTGAGTTGTTTGACCAGATTTTAAATGCGCTTTGACTGGGAGAGAAAATTATTCAAGGACTTGTTGTGAATGCGAATTACTTCCTTGAATTTGATCTACTTAAATGCCTCAGGTGAAATTATTTGGAACATTTGACATCGGAGCAAAATTTTTAAAACCGAAGTTAATCAATTTATTCTTCCTCTCTCAACTTCAGCTTCCATTCAAAATATCCTATTCATGAGACAAAATCCATATACTAGGTATACAACTTTGATTCTACCATTTTTTTAATCCCCAAAATATGGGGATTTATAAGTAAATATTACTTATTCATGATTAAAAGCTCTACCCGTTGCTACTACTTTTTGGATGCAGGTACCATCTCCAAAAAAAAAAAAAAAAAATAGCTACGTGTTTTAATCCAGTTTTGGACTTCTTCACAACAGCCGGAATACTGATCAGCCAGGTTGTGTGCCATAGATCAAACGGTAGACGGAAGCGACCTCTGAAGAGCACGGCGTGTGAATAAAATTTCCCATTTTAGCTTTTCCAAGTATGTTTCGACCAGTTTGAGACATGTGGCCGAGCTTTGTTATACTAAAAGATAACTTCATCGTGTCTTTCATGGTCTAGTCGTCATTTCTTCTCCAATACTCGGCTCAAACACATCAATTGGGTTCGACGCCAATTTCCTCGGATGGTTTCGCTTGGTTTCAACAATTCATAATGTGTCGCGTGAAGTTCGTTACTCCAAATGCAGAGCATAACCTTGGCACCGTTAGCACTCGGTCTGGCCTTTGACATGAAGAATGTTCGAAATTCCCTATGAATTTCTGCGCTTGGGATTATTGTGACAGTCACAATGCAGTATAGAAAATCCTTCCAGTTCTGTCTGAAGTAGCTGTTTAAAAACAAAGAAATGACGTTCAACATCTCTTGGCTACAGAATTTTTCTTTACCATGGCTTTCGAATTGAGTCAATTTCAATGATTATGCCAACTCTTGCGTTTTGCACGAGTCTTCATCAATTAATGTTTCCGGGGCGGAATCTTCAAAAACTGCTTCTCTTCCACCGCTTTGCTGACCCTCTGCATCGAAATCGCTGCTCTTGAAGCATTGATTGAGCAACATGCTCTTTCATTAAGAGCATACTCACCGTAAGTACTTTGAGAGCATACGATACTCCTCAGCCACTGTGTTCTTGAAATGGCGACAGAAAATCAAAAACTCCAGCAAAGAACGAGAAATTGGTTCGAAAACTGACATCTTCAATTGAAAATACCTTTTTGATGCGAACACAAATTCATTCATGTAGTGGTGGAGCTATGTTGACATATGTCTAAGCTTACTGAGTGACATTTTTATCTGCCTATTTCGATAAGTACCTGCCGTTGCAGCTATCTATCAAAACGGTGGAAACAAAGTTGTATGCTTAACAGAAATTTAGAAAACACTTTTAAAATGCGGGTGAAATATTTTTTAAATGATATCACAATCTATTATTAATTTAATTTTAAAAAATCAATTGAAGATAAACAATAGAAGTCATTGAACTAGATCGTGTCATAATCGACCTCTGAAGCAAAGTTGCTGTTGGTATTTTTCATTTCTCGCCTGAATAAAAGTTCCGAAATAAGATGATTTCGTATATCTTTAATTTATCTAACTAAAATATATTTTTAAATTCTAGAAATTAGTTTTACACTGCGCAGTGTTTATTATATTTTTAATGAACTTTGAAACTAGGTATAAAAGGCTTTTCATTTGATAATTATTTCTTAAATGCATTGCATGCTAAAATTTAAGGAAAGTTTCTGGTTATAACCTACTAAATGTTTAGAATATCTATTCCTTTCTTAATTTTTCCTGCAGTTTAGTTTACCTTGGCAGTTCTGTGACCATTTAAATACGTTTAACAAATTAAAACGTTGTGTGCGGGCACATTTCGCAGCGGAATTGTACCGGGAGCTGGAGTTTTGCGCGTAAATTTAGTTATTCAGTTAAATCTCAAATGATCGAAAATTATTCCATTCTTTTAACCAACTTTTCGTATTTTATATTGAAATATATAAATAGAAATGTATAAATAACAACCATAAGACTTTTGTAAACCATATATATATATATATTTTTAGTGGATATTATAATAGTATCGTAAATATGAAAAATCAAATAGAAATAGTAGTACAGAGTTTTAATATTTTCGAATGATGTTATATGTAAACAATCTTACATTATAAAATAAAGGAAAAGTGCAATCATAAAACTAATAACGTTTTACAGAAGTTAATTTTAAACCTAAATGGATTTTTTAAATCCACCTTCCCGTTCCGCATCGACTGATGTAAAAACTAGTTTTTATGTGTCTAAATTTTTCCAGAATTTATGTAGTAGACAAGAACATTCGGCTTCCTGTATACGCCCTTATTTTTGTACCCAAAATCAAACCACGTTGCTACACTAACCCGTATTAGTACGTGTCCCGCGCTCAAGTATTAATCATCAGAAAACATACTAGTACTTGACCCGCATACAATGTGTTAAAAATGAAATTAATAAAGAACTTTTACTCACTTCCATCTTTGACAGCGGCTACATCATCATCATCTTCTAAGAACATTACCCTATTTGTATGTTCAATAATGGCACTTGCGTCAGATGCAAAAAAATATTCCACTTTGTCCTCATCGATAGGGTGAAATTCAGTTGTGGAATCTGATCTGTGAAGACCCGTAGCATTCAGTATTGCTAATGGGGATGTTTGAAGAGAACGGAAATCTATGTGCAAAGAAAATCTTTAAATTCCATTTCTCATCAATGAAAAAATTACAATAAAATTCAAGTGCAATGGACAGTAACTTCAAAAGCATGGGAAACAAATGACAATCTATTAAGATAAAAATTTCTGTTTTGCTCACATTATGTGCCTAATTTACATTTGATAAATGATAAATTGGTAGTTAGAATTTAATTGCATTTTATTTACTTTACATTTGATAAATTGGTAGTTAGAAAACACATCTTATTATTAGAATATCTATGCTCAAGTTAAGAGATTTTGTTGTTTCTCCATGTATATGAATTGAGTATTTTACCTCTATGAAAAAGTCTCTAAGTAATGCAATCCTCTTACTGTTTCATTATAGGCTCGCAAAGTTGTTTTTTGGAGAGAAAGCATTATTTTGTACTATTATCACATTATGTGCCGGTACATTTCGCAGCGGAATTGTACCGGGAGCTGGCGTTTTGCGCGCAAATTTAGTTATTCAATTAAATCTCAAAAGATCGAAAATTATTTCATTCTTTTAACCCACTTTTCGTATTTTATATTGAAATATATAAACAAATATGTAAATATAAATGTATAAATATCAACCATAAGACTTTTGTAAATAAAATATATATTGTTTAGTGGATAAATTTATAATAGTACCGCAAATATGAAAAATCAAATAGAAATAGTAGTATAGAGTTTTAATTTCGAATGACGTTATATGTAAACAATCTTACATTATAAAAAAAAAGTGCAATCATAAAAAATAATAACGTTTTACAGTTCAAAGCATTTTCCTCTATGAAGAGGTACAGGACAAAATTCACTCATTTTCGCAAGGATAAATAAAAAGTTAATTTTAAATCTAAATTGATTTTTATCAACCTTCCCGTTCTGTGGTTCCGCATCGACTGATGTAAAAACTTGTTTTTAATTGTCTAAATTTTTCCAGAATTTCTACACTGGACAAGAACTTTCGGCTTCGTTTTCCAGTATATACCGTTATTTTTGTACCCACAAACAAACCTTGTTAACTAACCCATACTGGCCCGTGCTCAAGTATCAATAGTCAGAAAACGTTCTAGTACGTGTCCCGCATATAATGTACAATGTTAAGAGGATTTACATTTGTGGCTAAAATTTCACAAAACTTATCTTAACAGCTTACTAATTCTAAGGAGCTCTTTCCTTCCTGGGCATTCCTAGGTATTTTCTGCTTAAATTTTCTCATCAATCTTATTTAGTCCATTGCATCAATTTTATTTCCGAAAAAAATTATTTTATTTTAGAAAAACTGATTATTTTTTTAACATTAAATTTTAATCCTTGTTATTTGTATTGCTTAAATACTCAGACTTTAGAGTGGGACATTTCATTTTTTTTTTCTATTTACAGTAATAATCCATTTATGTAAAGCTGCAAATTTGCATGTGTTCCGTTTAATCGCAGCCACCATTTCAACGCATATTTAGCTTCTAAGAAATTGATCCCAATATTGCTGAATATCTTGGCGGATTTCCCTCTGCCTCCAACGAAGTGCTTGAAAGAACCAAGAAATGCATCAATACTCAGGTCACTGACGAGATCTACGTGAACCGCCTTCGTGGTGAAACAAACGAAGACGTAGACGTACATCTTCAAGGGTCTCACACATCCTCCACAACAAGGGGTGATCAGAAATGGTCCATAAAAATCTGTACCAGCTCTCAGGAATGCTGTACCTGGTATGACACGGACTGAGGCACATCGGTCATTGTTTGCCTTGAGAATTCTACACGAAACCCCTAACACAGTTTCTTACGATATTTCTTATGGATCATCAAGCTCCCAAAATCCTATAGACCTTTCTAATTGCAGAATGAACTGATTGAACACCTGCATGAAGATAATTTAAATGGTACAGTCTTATAATCATAGTTTTTACTAGATTCACTTTTGGTAATATCAAATGACACCTTACACTCTCTGGCAAACTGCAGTTTCCAACTCTTCTCCCAGCACTGAGAAGTTCTTTACTATCCAAAAATGAATAAAGCTGAATCAATTTATCAGCATTCAACACATTTCCGTTTTATAGTACGGAAATTTCGCTCGAAAATGCAATCCTTTGAACCAAATGTATAACCCTACCATGCGACTCTTTCAACTCCAAAAATTCCAAATACTATGTCGAAACCGTATTTCCGCTACCATTTCCCACTAATCTTAAATTCCAAGCAACCATACTTTGCAATCCATTCTAAACTGAAATTTTATTCCAAAACTCCTTACTAACTTTCACCTTAACTACAAAACAAACAACCGAAGCTGCCTTTTGTTCCCCCAATATTGGTAACGTTAATGTTTTAAGTGGAGTTTCTGTACATTTTGACATCAAAAAGAGCACTTTGCTTTCCAGTTTTATGGAAATGTCTTGTAAAGGATGTTGCCCTGCAGGCCCTGAGCGATGCATCGCAAAATATATGAATTTCTGTGAATCCCTTCTCACAATCCTATAAACAGTTCCTAGAAATAACTAATTCCTTCAAAGCCCTAATTTCGTTACACCATGAGTAATCCATTTAAGTCGTAAATCCTCTGGTAAGTCATCACCCAGTAAGTAATCTCTTTCCCAGATCTTAAAAATTCTTAACACAAAGGATGCAATCAATCCCACGGGATAGAAAATTCTCACTGCAGCCTGTAAAACACAATGCTTGAAATTAGCTAATCCTCCCAAACTATCCAGCAACTTTTTCACTTCCAATGACAAAACATCTTCATCGGTGTTAAGCCCCAGCACTTTCAACTCAACACTTTCTTCACTCTCATAAAATCCGTTTTTGACCCACAAAGCTCTCAAGTCTTTATTGTTGGACTTTAATTTTCCCAACTTAAACCAACTGCTTTTCAAAATTGTGATAGTATCTGAAGATAACGCAGTCATCTTTATACAAACCAGAATTTAGCACTGAAGTTGAATCAAGTTTTTCGACTTCGAATTTTGCAAAGTGATGGTTAATTACAGCATTAAAAATAAACGGAGAAGTTTTGCATCCGAAGAGAAATCTAGTCATCTGCATCATCCTATAGGCATCATGATCTCTCCCTCCATTCCAAAGAAATTTATAAAACCTACGACCTTCATGAGCCATTCCTATCATTAAAAATGCTTTTTCTATGTCCTCATGAAATGCAACCTTAGCCACTTTGCATACAATGACGTCTCTGAGACGCGCATCAAATTATTGAATTTCTAATTTTTAATCTGCAATTAAGTGAAAAGCATTAAATAATTTAAAATGATAAAAAGTCACTTAAAACGTATTATTATTAAAGGAATTAAAATAATTGTAAATCTTTTAATTAGGAAGCTATCAAATTCGTCATTTAATTAGGATGTTAAGTAAATTCATATGGCAAGCGCTTAAATTACCTAAATTTCATTATTACCTCAAGAATGCTACAATTCAAATTCGGACCAGCCTCTAAACCAGAGGTTCCCAACCTTTTTTGAACTGGCGCCGCCTTTTCTAATGAATATTTCAATACCGCCCCCCCCCACTCATTCCAGATAAATAAGAGAGTACATAATGCATGGTGAAAACAAGAATTTAAAAAAATTCTAATAGATGGAATATTGTTGGAATTGAAACGCTACTGAATTTCTTCTTTATTTAAAAAAAGAGGAATACAATTTTTAGCTTACCTGTCATAAGGGCAGGCAGGGATTTTGATGATCGAATTAATTCATAATAAACTATTGTTTTCTAAATAAATGAATTTAAAGTTTCAGTGACCCATCAAAACTCATACTTAATTACATTAAAATGTATTTTTATTAAAATTTAAAGACATCTAATTTCTAACTTAACTAATGAGAATGTTGAATTTGATGCATTTTAAGGAACTTTTTAATATCAAACTTTTTATATCACTTAAAAACAATCCTAAGTCGACGCGCTTAGTAATATGGAGCCGATTTCTCTTTTTCATTACCAACGGTGCCTTCAGCACTAAATTCACGTTCTGCTAAATCTGAAGAGGTGAATGCTATCAAAAGTCGTTGAACAATCGATCCTAATCCTGAATCAGTTGCGAAACACACTTCTGCCTGTCAAAATTCTTGAATTTAATTTTTAGATCCTCATTTGTCTTGAGTTCTATTAGTTTTTCTTCTAAATGAAGTGATCCTGCTGTATTGACTTTGGAAAAATGATCCAAAACCCAGTCTGGTCTGTCCATGCTTAAAATGTCCTGGAATCGCTGCTTGAAGTTATTGTACTCTATATTTGGTTAATTCTCTAACGCCCCTTCGTGCTACATCAACGCCCCCTAATTTTCTCTGGGTCTTTCACCGCCCCCCTGAAAGCTTCAAACGCCCACAAGGAGCGTTATCGCCCACGTTGGGAAACTATGCTCTAAACCAGAGTTTCCCAAACTTTTTTGTGTCGTAGACCCCTTGCCATGTTTTTCCGTATTGAATAGACCCCCTACTTACCTGATATTGATTTCCTGTAAATTTCTAACTGTAGTGAAGTTTACTGTTAAAAACTTAAAGTAAAAACACATGTTAATTTATACATTTATTAATTGAATTTAAATTTACACTACTCAAAATAAAATTTCGTATCTGTTATGTAAAATCTATGTAACATGAAATAAACATAAAATAAACTAACATAAGCAAAAAGTCAATATTTTTAATGAGAAGGATGAGCCTGATGCTTTAACAATAAATTATCAACATTTGGCGTCAATTTTGTAAGGGTTAATCTTAAATCTCCTCGGCTAATGATGTCCAGTCTGTTTCTTTTATTCGTTAAGAGATTAGTAACAGCGCTAAACCCCTTTTCCACTAGGTATGACGATGGAAAGGAGATTAAAAATGTCCTCGCTATATTAAATAATACGCTATAAGTAACGGGTATGTTGCAAAGAAGCCAGAATTGCTGATATCCGTTTTTAAACTGAACCTTAAGTTCTTCGTTTGTACTTAGTTCTGTCAGTTCCTCTTGTATTATGACATTCGTTTCTTCTATGTCACCATATGGATTAATTATCCATGGTGGTATAACCATAGTCAAAATATCCTCAAACCTAGATTCAAAATCTGAATGGATGGCATTTAAATGTTGAACGTAAGTTAAAACGTCGTCTTCCTGGCAGCTTGTCTGTGACAAATTGGGGAACTGAGAAAATTCACCCCGTCCAATATTTTGCTTCATTAGTTTAACTTTGGCAAGAAACTCTGATAAGATGGACTTTGTTTTAATCAAATTTAAACTGTCGCCTTGTAATTGCAAATTAACCATATTAAATTTTGTAAACAAATCTGTTAAATAGGCAATGTCTGTTTTCCTCTTCATTAAAGTTTCTTTTAAAAGTTCTTGTGAAGAGCAGTTCTTCGTGGATTTCTTGATTCATAATAAAACGAACATATGCCAATAATAATGCTGTATTATCAGGTAAAGTTGACTCGTCCAGTTGTATAGAGAAATGGATCGTTTGCAAATAATTACATAAGAAGCTTTCAATATCAGAACCCATTTCATCAATACGTCTTTCAACAGTATTGTTGCTTAAGGGAATTCTTTTAATGATATCAGATGCAGGTTTGTGTAAAACAGTTTTTAAAACCTCTTCAACGGCTGGCAAAATTAACTTCTCTCCGATAGTATGTGGTTTTCCGGATTTTGCTATAAGTAACGAGATAGTGTAAGACGCCCGCAAACTATAATCATTTCTTTGTGACGTCGAAGCAAACATTCTGTCCAGTGTAGGTCTCTTTTGAAGTTCATCTTTGAGTGTTTGAAAGTATTTCAAATCTTTCTCTGTTTTATCAGGGTGGCATCTTCTCAGATGATCTTGCAGTTTAGATGGTTTCATAGCGTCATTGTTCAAAACTTTGTTGCATAAAAGGCGCATAGGCAATTTTTTGTCCGCCAATGATGGAATGAGGCCAAATTTCAAATAATCAACACTGTACTGTCTACATTTCTTTTTAGATTCGGACATGGCATCAGTCATCTATGGGCAAAATAAAATTATTTAAATAAGCTTACAGCTTACACAATTTTATAAACATATATAAAAATTTTTTTACTTCATAGGTACTTTTATGAATAATGTAAATGTTTTGATATTATAAGATAGTATGATGTGAGTAAATAGGTACTATCAGTGTATGTGTTGAGATTTACTATCGTGGATCCCCATTTTCATTTCATGGACCCACAAATTTTTTTTCGCTGACGTAGACCCCTTGCAGGTTGTCATAGACCCCTAGGGGTCGATATAGACCACTTTGGGAATCACTGCTCTAAACAATCGATAAGTGACAAGCTCTGTCCAGGTTTGGAGCCACAGTTGAAAACCACTCGAACTTTAATTGTTTCCTCATCCTGTCTGACTACTGCTCTATGAGGCAAGAAATATTCATTCTTATCCCTACAACATTTTTCAATTATTCCAATAGTTTCCTGATCCCTTATTGTTTCGCGATAAGCACTAGCTATCCATTCTTTTTTATTGAACCCCCTTTTTTTTTAATTCCTCGAATCGCCTCTTGGCTAAGCCAAAGTTGTTCTTCATTTCTCTGGGATTAGTCCTCCACAACAACTTGGCCTCATATCTTCCATCTTTAAATTTTAGGTCCCTATTAAATTGGTATAACAATTCCTTGTCGGTTACGTTCATTTCAATTTCATCTATGATGCCCAATATTTCTAAGTCTCATAGCACCTGAACATCTAACGCAGACACTAAATAATTTGCTGAACAAGGACCACTACTTTTGCTTTGAGTGACATGTAATGCGAATACAAAAACAGTAGGAATAGTGGTCATTGTGTTGTTTAATCTCTCAACGTGAGGTACATCTATTATCCTCCAAAAGACATCTTCAATCAAAATCTCAATTTTTGCCTTGCTTTCACAAGCGTCGGCAAGATTTAAGCCTCGCGACTTCATACTTTTCCGGACATCTGCATTGGGAGTAGCCACAGGAACTGTAGAGATTTTATTGGCTATTAGCCCTTAACTGGGGACATGCGGTCTGTAAGACAGCTACAGATGGACTTTCGGTTACCCCTATTCTATTTTTACCTGAATTGAATGGATTAGACCTGTAGCTTCCTGTTTCGTGACCTTCAATACTCGTGCACTTTTTTAACGGGTTTCAGAGGATGCTTTTGAAAATAATTCAGTTATTTCTTTGAGCGCCGTCTCCAAGTGACAAAAAAGGTTTAGCAGATGGCACTAAAACTTAGACCTCGAAATGCCATCCAATTAATTTATCCTTTTATGAAGCAATGCTCCCGACACTTTTAAATGAAGAAGAAAGTGATTTTAGTGATAAGGATAACTGTACAGAAGAGTTTTTCGATGAAAGTTCGCATTCAACCGATTCCGATAGCTATATCGAAACATAATTAATTTTTTAGAGATAATGTATTTTAAAAAATTTATAAAATATATTAATATACCAAGATAAATATATACAGAATTTATAGGTTGAGTTTTATACTAGCTCTTAGCCTGCATGTTTAAAAGGCCCTTGAAAACCATGCTATGAAAGTCCCACAAGCCGATAAAAAAGGGGGCAATTTTAATCAATGTAATTTTTTTCATATAATTCTTGAATTTTACATTATATTGTTTTCTGTATACATTTATATACTGGGGAAATAGATATGATTTAAAAAGTAATATGTTTTTTCATGAATATTATTTGTTATAACATGCAATTTGAGTAGAAAATATATGTTTACTTTTACTTTTTCAATGATAATATATTTTGAAAAATTTCGAAAACATATCTATATATCAAGAAAAATACCTGAAAATTATATTGCGAGATTTTCATACTAGTACATTCATTAGAAAATTTAATTTGAGTGTAAATTAAATGCTGTCTCGTAGACCTCACCACCCCAGTTAAGGGTTAGTCTTTCTACAGAAATTAGCTGATCAGGGTCGTATCGGTTGATGAGGATTATTACTCCGACGTCATACAGTGGATAAAAAGTGTTTCCGTACGGAAGATTAAAATAAGAATAAACTAGCATAATTTCAAGTCTTTGCTTTTTATCTTTGTAAATTATTTATATATGGTTAAAATATATATGTTCCTTTTAAAATTATTATGAAATTTCTTATAT